>CAUYPO010102175.1:0-27461 GCA_963574435.1 Cheirogaleus major
AGTGAATTAGCACCGTTTATGCTATCCTGGATTAAGCTTAAGCCTGTTATCCAAAGTGAGGCAACACAAGACCAGGAAAATGGGCTCCACATCTACTCACCATCAAATTGGTTCTGACTCATTAAAACTATGGTGCTCAAATGATGGTAGTACTCATCAGGGAGTCGGGGTGGGGGAGATCCACATCCTTGGGATATGGTGAGCATTGTGGAGGGGGAAGGGAATACCTCTAACCCTTCTTAGGGAGAGGCAAAGAAATATAATGTAACTAAAATGTCAACAAAAAAATCTTTTATCGGGTGGTGGGCAGGTGGGGGGGAGGGGAAGAGTGTATACTTACATAATGGGTGTGACACGCACCTCCAGGGGGTTGACATGCTTGAAGCTCTAGCACAGCGTGGGGGGGGGAGAGTGTTGGCAGGGGCAATATATGTAATCCTAACAATATTTTTACCCCCATAATATAATGAAATTTAAAAAAGCAGCAAGGAATAGTCTCCCAAAAGATGAAACTCAAAATCTTATAACCTAATTATGAAAGTGACATCCCATTGCAGTGGGCATATTTCATTAGTTAGAAGCAAGTTGCTAGCCCAGCCCACACTCAAGGAGAGAGGATTACTCAAGGGTGTAAATTCCTAGAATCAAGGGTTATTAGGGACCATGTTAGAGGCTGTCTGCCCCATTGGGTTTGAGGGAATATAAAGCATCTCATTGAGAAGCCTCAAGGTAGGTGGCATCCTCAGAGATCAGCCAGGTTTCAGCTAAGGGTAGCAACTATAGTGAATATCAAGAGGAACTCTGTTGACTCACAATGGGATAGGGATTCTAGTAGGTGCAGAAGAAAGATTTGAGAGAGAAAGAAACTGGAAAATAGGTTGAAAGAAAAGGAAGCGCAGAGGAACGTGGCTAAGAATTCCATGAGGAAAAAATAGATGACTAGAGGAGCTTCTGATGATAGCGTGGACTATCACACCCTGTTTCCCTGGATATGGGATCGAAACACAGTGAAGGCAAATATATGCCCTGGGCTGTTCCAAAAGTGAGTTATTTCATCTATTAGTAAAAGGCAGTCTAAAATTAGAGTCACAGGTTTTTTCCAGCAACCACAACAAACCTCGCTGACCACATAGTGTCCAAACGAAAAACTTTCACTTCATCCCTTCACCTCCCTTGCTTACAACTGTCCTTATCAGTTCAGATAACTTAATATTCATATGAGAAAATAAGTGACAGGATGGATGACTCTAAATATCTGAATATACAAATCAGGCAATGCTGTCAAAGGGTGGGGAGGTGTAAGATTGTCATGTGCTAAGAAATACATAGAGTGTTGGACTTCTGCCCCTCTTTTCCTGGCACACAGCTTCTAAAACTCTTGGAATCTCTGAATCAGTAAGTATATATTTTTTTGGTACGTTATTGAGATGACTGACAGCTGGGAGCTCCTAGATAGCCTCAGGATAGAGACTCGTTACCAGGGCAACCAACAAGTAATTGGAGGGTTGGAACTTTTAGCCCCCCACCCTACCCATCTCCAGGAAGGGGAGAGAGGCTGAAGATTGAGTTAATCACTAATGGCCAATGATTTAATCAATCATGCCTACATAATGAAGCCCCATAAAAACCCAAGAGGACCGAGTTTGGAAGTCTGGGTTGGTGAATGTGCGGATGTCCTGGGAGGAAGGTGCACCTGGAGAGGGTATGGAAGCTCCATACTCTTTCCCGTATACCTTGCCCTAAGGGCCTCTTTATCTGTCTGTTTGTCTGTAATCTTTGTAATATATTATATAATAAACCCATAAACATAAGTGTTTCCCTGAATTCTGTGAGCCATTCTAGCAAATAATCCAACCGAAGGTGGTAAGATGGGTTAGTCAGAAACACAGGTCACAACCTGGACTTGTGTCTGGCATGCAAAATGGGGAGCAGTCTTGTGGGACTGAGCCTTTAACCTGTAGGATCTGATGCTATCTAAAAGTAGATAGCTTTAGAATTGACTTGAATAGTAGGACACCCAGCAAGTGCCTGATAATTGCCCGATGTGAAAAATATACCCACACAGCTGGTGTCAGAAGTGAAAGATTGAGAATAGTGTGAGTATAGAAGAGAAAATAGTTGGCTTTTCTATTTACAGGAAAGAAGTATTTAGACAGGTCAACTAAACTGGGAAAGATGTCATATCTGGATGTCCAAGTAGAATCTAGGGGATCATGTATTGATTTTTGCACCTTCTTCCATTTGGTTAATAAATTTTATTTTGAGGTCTAATATTTTCTGTTTCTGCCAAATTATGGTAAAATCTGCCTCTACCAGAAGCCATGACCTTCTTAGGATGGCCACCTCTGATGCCTGTACATGACTGAATCGTGTTCCCAAGAAGTATATCCACTGTTCTTCTGATGTAGAATACTGTAAATTGTTATGTAAATTGAATATTGAGGTCCACTGAGGCAGAATCCTCTCTCTTGTCTCATTTCCTTTCCCATCTTCAAAATCTGTATCTACTTTAAAACAAACATTATGGAATGCTGATATAATTACATAGATATTTAAAGCTTTCTAAATTCTTCCATCACCAAAAATTAAAAGACAAAATCAATCCCTTGCCCCAAACTTTATTTTGTATTAGCAATGATGAATGTAATCTCTGTGAGAATATAAAATATCTCTCTTTCACTTACACTCTCTCTAGGGAAGTCATTTCAGGACTTTTTACGATTGCTTTAAAGAAGCTGTTCCAATAAATATTCAGCATTCATAGGGAGTTAACTGGCTGTGGGCCTTAGGCCCTTAGAGACTTAGGACACAGGGAGTTTCTGAAAGTGATTCTATCGACTTTAAAAACATTGAACAAATATTATCAAAAGGCCTGACATTCAGTGGGATGTCTCTTTGTCTTTTTATCTGTCCATTGGGTACCTTCAGAGAAGAATCCTTGGTGACAGAATTAAACACCAAAGTGCCAACTTGTTCAGAACCAGGCAGAAATGCAAAGCCAGAATAATATCCTTTTGTTTCTTTTCACATAAAACAAGTTTATGGGTAGGGGTATGAGGTGAAGAAAGTAGAGTCAAGCCCCACAGTATCCTGTTCCATTGTTTGGAAGCTTTGAGCAATATTGCTTTGTGTCTTTTGTCATTTTTGTTTCAAACCAGGGAATTTTTTTAATGTGCTTAAACACTGGAGTAATCCTGGTGACAGAACTGGATAAATTGCCTTTTGGGGAAAATATAGAGATACTGAAGCAAATTTATTATGAACGAGAAAATGGGTGTTGTTTCTTGGGACTCATGAATTTTTTGTCATTTTATGTTTGGTTTTAAAAAAAAGCTTCAGCTCCTTTTCCCTACTATCTACTTATCTAACTTCCACTATTTCAAATATAAGAAGAATGTTCATGGGTGCTTTAGAGCAGCACCTACCTCTGATATGTTTCCCCTTGTTGGATATTTTCTTTGCTTTCTTTATGTTCTGATTATTGTTACCACCTTGTTGGTCCCAAAGTCAATTTTTTCCCTTTTAACTTTCTGGCTTAATTTTTGTGAGGTGAGGGAATCCATCCTTTGATTCCCCTTAACATTGGTGAGTAATATTAAATAACTAAAATAATGTTAGTGAACAGTAGAGAGAAGATGAAAATTATACAAATAAATAATAATAAGCATAAATGTAGTAAAGCTTTTTAAATACAGACTTTATCCTGTTTGTTAAAATTACTATATATTACCCCCAAAAGAAGTTAACAAGTACCGTAAAAAATAAAAATAAAAATTTCAGGACCACCCTCAACTCTTTATGCAAAACGGAAGATCAAGCCTGGAGGCTGAGTCAGGCAATCCCCCTTCTAAATGAAAAACTATTACTAACATTAGGCATTAGCCAGATTTCCCAGGGAAAGGGAAGGGGCTTAGGCAAGATGGGGAACCTGGCCCTCAGGCATCTACCAGGACTGCCACCACAGATCATTAACAAGGAAATTCCTTTCTGGCCTCCCATAAACAAGGATATGCAAATTGTAACTTTAGTTCTACAGGGTAAGACTAGCCCCTAAAACTGAAATCTATTTGATTTCACACCAGTAATATTGATTACAAGTTGATCTTCTCAGGTGCAGAACAGAGACAAGCTATGATCAATCATTCTTCCACCTACCCAGGGACATCCGCACAACTGATTCTTCCATTGCTCCCTTTTTCTCAGCAAACATTTACTTTATCTTATGTAAAATGTAGATTTCTCGGGCCTCATAAGAATGTAACCAACTGTCTTTCTGCCACCCCCTCTCCTTTTTCTGTCTGCATGACCTCTCCTTTTTGAATACTGAGTTTCCAAATCCCACTTCAGAAAAAAACAATCACAGATGCGTCTGTGGCTTGTGTTTTTTCCCAGGAAATTTCTCAAACTTTGGCTTAATAAACCTCCACTGATTGAGACCTTTGTCTCTGACACTTATTTGGGGTTGTCAGTACAGTGCTTATTACATTTGAGTTCTCTGATATCAGTCTGTGCCCTGCCACTTGGAAGCCAACTTGTGTTCACTCAACCTCCTGTAAGCCAAAGCTAAGGGAAAGAGTGCTCAAACCATGACAACTGGTCCCAACTGTTTTCCAGTTTCCTGTCTAAGAGAGGACATCCATTCATTCAATATATACCATCAAAAGTTCGCTATGTGCCAAGCAAGGTTAAGTGCTGGGCAGTCAGCAGTGAATAGGACAGACAGTATCAGTGGTCCTCACTCTCATGGCACTGATGTCCTAGTTGGGAGACAGGCAAAACCAAACAAGCAAAACAAGAAAATAATTTATGACAGTGACCTGAAAGAGAAACAGGGTGATATGACTGGGAAGTTACCAGGGTCTGAGAAGAGATGCTGTTTCCACACTGGTCATGGAAAGCTTCTCTGAGAAGACCATGTTTGATCAGCCACAGGAATGGGGAGCAGGGGCCAACTGCAAGAAAATCTGGGGACAAAACATCAAGGTAGAGTGAATATTAACTGCAAAAATAGTAGGAATGGGTGAGCTAGGAGTGTTCAAGAATAGAAAGAACAATGTGACTATAGCAAGATGAGAAAACAGTCACACGACTTGGAAAACAGACTGGGTCAGATCGGATAGGGCTTGGTAGATCATGGTAAGGAGCTCGGATTTTATTCAAATAGCCACTAGCAGCATGAGGAAGAGGAGAGTGTTATGTATCCTTACTCCATCCAAATAATTGATATAGATTACTCTTGGTAGATTTTTATTTCAAACAACAGTTTATACTCATCAGAACCTGACAAATTTTCCAGAACACTGAAAAGAATCAGGGTTTCTGGGAGAAATGGCTTATTCCAGGTGTGTGGAGGTGGGAGTACAAGAGCCTGAAATGTCCTGTTATGCCTAAGAGCAAGGAAGTGCCCCAAAACTAGCAATGTCAAGTCAAAGCACATGGGAACCAGCTTGAAGGGGCAATGAATGACCACATGTTAGACCATTTGATCATTTAAAAAAAGATTTTAACACATTGAATATGTTTTTTAAAATATCTCTACTGATAATCCTTTGTGTATGTGAGATTGTGTGTGTGTGTGTGTGTGTGTGTGTGCATGTATGAGACAGAGAGAAAGAGAGAGGGAGAGAGAGGAGAACAGAAGGAAAAGCTCCTTTTAAAGAATGACAAATAAATTTGTAGAAGCAGTTATAATATTTTTTGAAAGTTACAACCCTTCAATGTTTAATAATAAGAGATTCAGGAAAGGATCATATATAGTGATCTTTGGGCAAAAGATTTTGAATTACAGGTTGTTCACAAGATATTCAAAATATCCTACCGATTACTGATTAATTACAAGAAGAAAAATGTCTCTTTATAGTGACAGGAACAACAAGTGATCAAACTCAGCATCACCAATACTAGGAAAATGAAAAAAAAATCTGACATCTTCTACTACTCTTGATGTGAGTATTAGAAAATACTATTTTTAAAAAAAATGTCACATTATGACTCATGTAGATACAAAATAAGCACATTTTAAAGATTTTAGCTAACTCATTAATCATTGAGAGAACTAGGCAGATGTTATAACTGATTCAAAAGAGGATCCAAGGAACAGATACACTGTAGATCAGGATTATTGAAATGGAAGTGCAAAAGGAAGCAAAGCTGGTTTGTCCACTGGGAGATTGAGAGAGGGAGATAAGAGAGTCAAGGGAACCTCTTTGGGCAGGATAAAATTTACATGCAGTAAACAAAATTAGGTTGCATTGCCATCATTCATCTACAGTTTATAGAGTTGTAACATAGCTTCCATAGAATCAGAGTCAGATAACCCAGAGGAATTCCTCTAGGGAGACAATGCACAGTGTTCCACTGAAGCACAAAATTTTAATGAGACACAATAAGAAATGCGCAATATTAATTGTGGAATATTTTAGCCAAAAATGTTCAATTCAAACTTAATCATACAAAACTCGAAATAGCACATTATACAATTAGCCTGAACCCTCTCAAAACAGTTGAAGTCATGAAAAACTATGGCGAGAATGGTCTTGATTATAATAAAATGCATAACGACTAACCAAGGTGGATGATTCTTGACTGGATCCTGGATTAATAAAAGCTATGAAAGATCTTTGGGGGGAAAGAGAGAAGGAAAAAAAAAGAAAAATCAATGCTTAAGTTAGGGCAAAAAAAAAAAAAGAGAGAGAAAAAAAGATCTTTGGGAGGCTATTCTGGAAAATTGATATAGGTACAACATGTTAGTTGATATTATTGAATCAGTGCTAATTTCCTTAGCTCTGATAATGGTTCTGTGGTTATGAAGCTCAATGGGAGAAATTTTTTATTCTTAGGTAATACATGAGGGATTTAGGGTTGACACATAATCATGTCTACATGCTTCCAATGTTTCAGTAAAAGAAAGCTACACACATAGAGACAACAAATTGATCTAAGAGGTTAACAACTGGTGAATCTAGTTGAAAGGTACATAGATATTCATTAAACTATTCTTTCCAATTTCTTATAGATTTAAAGTTTTTAACATAAAAAGTTGAAGAAAAGCTAAAAAGCCCTTAGAACAAAATAATGCTTATAGAATGAGTTTAAAAATAATATACATTAAATATGTAGTTATAAAAATACATAAATAGATGATTATGATATACACAGTGAGGTATGAGAGAGAGAGAGAGATAGAGAGAGAGAGGGACCAACTTAATGTATGAGTTGTTAGCCATACAATATTTGTCAATATTCAAGAAGAGCCTCTGTTTGGACACTATGCCAGACTTCCCCTATGGGGGGGTGTAGGCGGGGGACAGAGGAAGTCCCTACATTTTCTAGTAAAAGATGTCTTTTTAATGTGAAAATAGTTGCCAGTATTATGGTTGTCAGTTTTTTGAATCTATTGATAAAAAATACATAATGATGAATGTGGTCATGAATTCAAGAAATACTTTAAATGAATTTCTATGCCATTAAGCACGAGAGCATTTACATAAATGTGTGAATTGAGAATTCAAATGTGGATGAGACACAGTGTTTCGTTTAGAGACTATTTAGAATGTAGGATTATTTGGTGTCATACATTGTTTTTTTGTTTGTTTGTTTTTCACCACTCTGCACACACACACACACACACATACACACACACACACACACACAAAAGGAGTTCAAAATGAAAAAAAAACTGTAGATGGTGATAACGAAGAGCTTATTTTTATTCTATCACCAAACATCCTCTTGGATAAGAAGATTAAATTTCAGTTTACCTGTCCTTAAAACAGGTGGGAGTTACCAAGGAAAGGACTCAGGTGGTGGAGTCAGTATGCATGGCATAAACTTTGATTCCATTACTTTCCAGATGCTGGATCCTAGGAAAATTGCTTGGCTTCACCATACCCTAATTTCGTCATCTGCAATTAAATAATAGTAATAGAGATAATAAAACCAACCTCTCTAAGGTAATTGTATTTTTCTTTGTTCTTCTAAATTTGTACGTGTATCATACCTTACCATGTTCCCAAAAGGGTCTGAGGCAATATGCCAATAGCATGGGGATTAAAAAGGATAATTTAAGGAATGTATTTGTACATAATAGACGTACAACAACCTTAGTTTCTTCCTCACCTTACTTCCTATTTTAGCATATGATAACTCTGTGATCTTGAACATTTAATATTATTTTAGTGCCTGAGGTATTGCCATTTGCAGAATGGGGATAAAAGTCACTATTACCCTAGGATTTTAGAGTAAGAAGACTTATTTCTGTGACCTTGAGCAAATCGCTGAGTTTCATTGTGCCCCAAATTCTCCTCTATAAAACTGAGAAAATATCTGCCTTGACTATAATGATCATATGAAATACTATGGCTGTAAAGGTCTTTGCAAATGTTGAAGTATATAAACATATAAGTAACAGTTACTCTATCAATAAAAGTAAGGAAGGCAGGAGGCCAGGCAAAGCTATATGTACAAATAATCTTTAAAATTATAGTTCTAAAATTGTATTGTTTTGAAGTTGGAGAAATATTAGATGTTTGATAAGTCATAAAAGTATCAACAGAATACTCATAAAATACTTTTAATGCTTTATTTGAATTTTATACTAATAAGACTTCAAAAGTGATAAAATGGAGAATTTATGTAAAAGCTTCTGAATTCCTATGGGAAAATATACCATAACATAGTTATGCTGTTATTATCATTTTATGATTTTCATTCCATTCCAATTTGAAAATTAAATACATGATAAATATATTTTTCACCATGAAATGCTGCCAATCTCTGTGTTATTAGAGAGAAAGGTATACTTTGTAAAGAGAAGCAAAGAAAAAGGATTATTTTTGATCTCTTCTCTCCCTGGGAGAAGGTATTATATTATAGGTTCCCTGGTGTTTCAGGATGGTTTAATTTATGAATATCCCCCAGAAAATAGCCATCGAGACTCCATCAGCTTGCATGTATATTTCATTCCATCATTCAAAAGTCAGTGACCTACAGATGGTCAATGACAGTGTAGGCTTTTGATTAACGTAACTGCTGATCTTGCACACTTAGAATGTCAAAAGAACTGGAAACGGTTCTTGCTAAATTCTATAGCTGCAATGACAATGTCAACTGCATGGAAAATTTAGTTCTCTTAAGGAGAAACCCCCAAGCCATGCAATTTCCACAAGGATGATTAGTTTGAATCATAAAGTATAGTGCAATCATCTCTTTGAAGGAAACAAGAAGGAGAATGTAACTCGAAGAGGCAAATTCTCTTTGGGGTCCAAATCACTTCTGGTGGTGTTGCAGGAAGTGACAATAACTTTCAGGCTATAGGAAAAAGGAATCATTGTTGCCACACACCTAAAGTACCCTAGAGAGGCATGGATAAGTTTATTCATCTTCCTGAAAACTTAATTTACTACTGGAAGGAATTGACCTACGACCCACAGAGGAGTGGAACTCATATTTGCTGAGCACCTATAATGTTTCTGTTACTATGAAATATACTTTTATGTGTATCCTCTTATTTAACCCTCACTACCATCCAGATACAAGTGTTAATACCCTCGGTTTACAGATAAAACAATGAAGGATGGACAGATGACAGAATGTTTCTAAAGTCATAAACACAAGTAGCACAGCTACATTTGAACACAGATCTGTCTGCTATCAAAGCTCATGATGTTTCAATCACAAAATGCTGCCACTGGTAGAGCCCAGAAAGCAAGTTCCCTCCTTTTATAGTCTTACACTTAATCCTCCCTCCATCACCCTCAAACACTCCTACCAGTTGGGGATAGGTGTTGATTACAATCTACCTTATTAGACTAGAATCTATATGGGACTCAGGAAAATCTGCAAGAAAAAAAGCAAACAACTCCATTAAACAGTGAGCAAAGGACATGAACAGAAACTTTTCAAAAGACAGACTAATGGCTAACAAACATAGGAAAAAATGCTCAACATCTCTAATCATCAGGGAAATGCAAATCAAAACCACAGTGAGATATCACTTAACTCTAGTGAGAATGGCTTTTATCAAACAGTCCCCAAACAACAAATGTTGGTGTGGATGCAGAGAGATAGGAACACTCATACACCGCTGGTGGGACTGCAAACTAGTACAACCTCTATGGAAAATAATATGGAGATACCTCAATGAGCTAAAAAGTAGAACTACCATTTGATCCAGCAATCCCATTACTGGGCATCTACACAAAAGGAAAAAAAAAAATTCAATAAAAAAGACATCTGCACTAGAATGTTTATAGTAGCACAATTCATAATTGAAAGATGTGGAAACCACCCAAGTGTCCATCAATACATGAATGGATTAATAAAATGTGGTATATATATACCATGGAGTTCTACTCAGACACAAAAAACAATGGTGATCTACCACCTCTTGTATCATCCTGGATACAGCTGGAGCCCATTCTATTAAGTAAAGCATCCCAAGAATGGAAAAACAAATACCACATGTACTCTCCATCAACCTGGTATTAACTAATCATCATGTATGTGCACATATAGTAATAACATTCATCAGGTGTCAGACAAGTGGGAAGGGGAGGAGGGGATGACTATATTCACACCTAACACCATGGGTCTGGTGTGCAGCGTCTGGGGAATGGATACATTTGAAGTTCTGACTCCAGTGGGGCAAAGGCAATATATGTAACCTAACCATTTGTACCCCCATGATATGCTGAAATAAATTTTTAAAAAAACAATCTACCTTACTAGAAATCTGGGCTTGATGGGGCTTCTGTATTTTTCCCTAGGCCTGTGTACTTCTGGAACGTAGCAATGATTGCTAAATTATCCATCCAGCTGTTTAACTATTACCAAAGTCCTATTTGGGAAAATAAATGTTCCAAATAATATTTTTGTTCTTACTCTAGGGCAAGAAAAGAAAAGAGAAGTGAAATCCAGTTGATAAGATCAAAAAAGGTGGTAGCATCAAAGAAAACTTAAAGAATGGATAATGCTTCATTCAATATGAAAAGATGGCATCGGAAATAACACTCACGGAATGGAGACTACCATAAAGAAAGGTTCAGAGGGAGCTAAGTCAGGACCCAAAATGTTAGGGAAGACCTAAAGATGGCTCTGACACTTAGACTAATGGGAGATGCTGGTGCTATCAACTAGGATTGAGAAAGGTAAGGAAAAGTTGAGAAGCAAAGATTTGGACCTATGGATCATGTTAACCATTTGAGTTATTCTTCCAATAGCTCAAGCTAAAAACTTTGGAGCTAACCTTGATGCTTCTATTTCTCTCCTACTCTGCATGGCAGTTCACCAGCCAATCTTATTGGCTCTACCTTCAAAGTATATTTTGAGTTCAACACACTTTTCTCTGCCCATGCTAAATTGTGGTTTTAGCCATCATCTAGATTATTACAATGGCCTTTCAATGTGTCTTACTGCTTCTGTCTTTTGCTGTAGTCTTAATATAGCAGTCAGAGACAGTGTTTAATTTTTTCCCCACTCAAATCACTACAGTCTGATGCAAAGTAAAAGCTGGAGTGCCATGGCCAATAAGACTCAGCACGATCTTGCTCCTGCTCCATGGCTCTCCCTCCTAACTCTGTGTTGTTCTGCCTGTCAGTCATTCCATCCATCCAACCACACCAGCCTCTTCACTCTTCCCACAACACGCCAGCCACAATCGTGTTGTACAACATCCCTACTTTCTTTGACTTTTATTTAGATAGCTCATATCCCTGGTAACTTCATTGTTCTTTCTCTTCCTCATTTCCTTTAGATCTGGGCCCACTTTCTCAGAAAAGCCTTCCCTGATGGGCCTTAGAGTCTTTCCACACCCAACCACTCCATAACCCCTTTCTGTTTTGATATTTCTCCTGCATAGACATTATCACCTTCTTACATAGTTTTATTATTTTTTATTATATGTTTCCCTCTACTAGAATGTAAGTTCCACAAAGACAATAGAGGTATCTGTTTTATTCACTGCTGTATCCTCAGTGCCTAAAACATGCCAAGCATAATGGGTGCTCCATAAATACTTTTTGTATGAGTGAATGGGTGGATTAAGAAATTGGGAATTCAGGGAAGAATTCCAGACTGAATTAATGATTTTGAAATCTTCTGCCATTGAATAGGAGAGGTAAACTGTATGACAGATCACCAAAGGAGGAGAGTAAAAAAGAGGGAACATTAGAGAATGTTTGGATTTACTTTGCAGGCAGCAGAAGGAGATAGAACAAAAGACTGAAAAGGTGCTATATAGAGTGTAATATAAATATATATATTTAATACACCTATATGCACACACGTATACTATATAATATATAAATACAGTCTGAAAAGGAGTTATATATAATATACATATGTATCATTCATATGTACACATATATATGACTATATATACACATTAGTTCATTCATTTATTCACTTACATATTTATGTGCCTCAGAGGCAAAGAGTTGAGCTACATAAATTGATCCTAGGTCCAACAGATTTACTAAACTCTCTAAACTTTGCATTTGGTTCAATAGTTTGCCTGTCATTAAAATTTTCTGTAAGCAATCACATCATTTTTAGATAATGATGGTTTTATCTCTTTTCATTCAATTCTTAATCCTTATTTGTTTTACATTTGAGCATTACACAAGGTTTCCAATAATATGTTGAATACTAGGAATGATAACAATCTTATCTTGTTAATGAATTTTAAAAAGTTCATCTAAGATTTCTCCATTGTTGCCTGTAGATTTTTGTTGTTTATAACATTTATCATTTTTAAATTTTTTGTTTATTTAAAATCATTAAGTATTGAATTTTAACACATTTTTGGCATCATTGAGAAAAATCACATTTTTCTTTTACCTTCAATATATTTTTGTAGTTCTTTACATTGATAGAAGTTTTTAAGGTTTAACCTTTACTTGATTATGTTGTATTAGTTTCAAATAGACTTTCAGATATAAAAATACATTTCAATAGCTAATGTTTTATTTCATATCTTTGCATTTATATTATGATGAAATAGGCATGTAATTTTCTTTTCTTTTCTTTTTTCTTACTTGGAAACCAGATGACATTAGATTTATAAAATTAGTTAGACAGCTTTTTTATTTTCTACCTCTGAAATAATTATCTAAGAGAGGCATTCACTGTCCTAATGGATGGAAGAACAATCTAGAATTGGGAATTATTGGGAGAGGAGGACTTTGACTATTGCCTTGAATCATTTAGTACTGACTTTTGCATTCAAATTTTCTTTTCCTTCTTGTACCAATTTTGGCATTTACACATTTCCAAGAATTTATCCCTTTTATCTTGGTTTTCAACTTTAAAGCATATATTTATTTAAAATGGTTTATATTGTTTTAAAATCTATTTTGTTTCTGGATTTTCCATTCTATTCAGTATTTTATTTATTTGCATCTTACTCTTTTTCTTGATCACTGTTGCTGAAAGTCTGTCTTATCAATCTTTACAAAGAATCAGCTTTTACTTTTATTAATCTTTTTTCCTTTCTCTTTCTTTTTTCTAGATTTTCTCTTTTTCTTCAATGTTTCTTCTTTTCATTTTTTGAGTTTACTCTGTTTTTCTTTTTCTACCTTCTGAGTTGAATGTTTAGCTTGTTTGTTTGAAACCTTATATGTGCCCTGATGGAGGCATTTGAAGTATAAGTTTTCTCTCTAAATACAAGTTCAGTTGTAGCCCACAGACATCAACAAACAGTGTGTCATTACCTCTCAATTTTAAGCATTTGATAATTTCCTTTATGATTTCTTCTTTAAGCAGAAAGTTACTTCATATGTTATTTAAATTCCAAATCTGTGAAAATTTTAGCTATTTTTATGGGGCATCCCTAAATTTATGATGCCGTCTTTAGAACACATGATCTGTATGAAATTGATCCTTTGGAGTTTAATAGTGAGGCTTCCTTCCTCGCCTAACATATAGCCTATTTTTTAAAAAAAATATATTCCACATTTTCTCAACAGTAAAATATATCCTTTGCTGGGTAAAAGTTTATATAAATATGGATAAATATAGATGATGTAAGTATTGATATAGAGATAAATACGTGTCTATAGATCATATAAGACTCAAGTGTATTCAGATCTATGATATCTCTGGTTTTATCTGTTTTATCTTTTGACCTTTCAGTTACTAAAAGGAATGCTTTAATGTCTCCAACTGTAGTTATTGACTTCTCTATTCCTGCCTCCAGTTCTGTCAGTTTGGCTGTTTTATATTACTGAGTATATGCATATTTGTTGAGATGGCTATACCTCCTTGTCTGATCATTCCTTTCATCAAAATAAAAATTCCTCTTTTCTCCTGCCTTCTGAGGGAGTTCTTCAATCTTATTTCCAACTCATTAATTCATTCTTCAGCTAAATAGTCCATGAATTATGATTTTTATATCAAACTTATAATTCTCATACCTAATATTTCCACATTATTCTTTTTTAATAATAACCTTGAGTTATGGCTTTATATTATCCCTTACCTCTTTGTATTTATTTTGCTTATTTTAAATTCTTGAGCCATCTGTTCCAATAATTCTTCCTTAGTTGTAAATGTTTCTCGGTGTGTATGTATGTGATTTGTAGTGGCTATATTGATTAAAGCTGATTATGTAGGTCCATGTCCCCTGGAGGCATTAGTAAGGCATCACTCAATCGTGTAAGGTACATCGAGTAAGATGCAAAAGCTAGGTCCTGGTCCACACTCCCCTATGTGAATTTGAGGTGAGGGAGGGGGCCCAGAGTGAGCCCAGGTCCTGTACAGTTGACCCCTCCCATTTGCTGCCATTCTAAAATGCATCTGTTCTGGGATACATGGGTAAATTCTTATAAATAAGCTTCACTAGAATGAGGCAGTCTTCAAAATTGCAATCCTCCAGTCCTAGGAATCTGGAGGGAGGTGAGGTGAACAAGAAATTGTTCAATTCTCATTTGTTTTCATCAATTCTTCACCTCACCAGGGCCTCACTCTGCCCTAATTCATTCAGTGTCCTGGGATGTTGTTGGCAATCTCTGCAGACAGAGGGACCAACTACTGCTCTGAGGCAACATGGAGAGAAACAACATGGAGGCTTTCCTTCAACCCTTACCCGCCTTCCAGTCAGGACACCTCCACCCAGGCTGTTGTACCCAGAAAGCCTCCAGTCTCCCAGGAATTTATATCAGGACATTATCTTGTGTTTGTTTTTTTCTATAGTCCATGCTTCTATATTGCTTCTATAGTACCTCCATTGCTGGTCCATGCTGATTTACCATCTCGACCATGTCTAAGCAGTATTTAAGCTTTCATCCATGTCAGGGAATCCTCTGTAGTCAAGCAAGTAATAGAAACATCTCAAATTTAGAAAATTATATCTATGACTTCATGCCTAGAGCATAGGACTGTCTCTAAAAGCTGCAAAACAAAGGTATTTAATAGTATGCAGAATGGTCCAATATTCATTTGAAAAATAAAGTATTTATCCTAGATCTCCTCAATCATATCAAGCCAGGCACCATCATCACCAATGAGAAGAGTATTCTGAATTTTAAGCGTAGAGTTGGGTTTGCCTCTTTTTGTTATTTTCCTCATTGAAATTCCTGCTACAGATTTGTTGGAGGTCAGAATGTAATGTTCATCATTTGAATAATCTCCCAGGCTTGACTGTATCTGTCCATCACTTTTAAATACTATGCCTACTTTAAATGCACATGCCTACAATTTCACCAGAAAACTGACTCCTGGGACCATTTGGGACCAGCATTATAAGTCTGGCACCCTCCACTGCCATGATTCTAGCTCCTCTGAAGCCATATGGAAGCCTTTCTTATGTAAATGCAGAATTCCTGTTACCTTCTTTCAGATAGGTGTGCAGATGCCTTTCTTTGCTCTCATCATGCCCAATTAAAAGAAGCAAAGGACTGGCTTTTTTGAGCAACCATCCCCATATTACCATCCCCATATTGGTTTGCTTATAATATTAATATAATATATAAAACATATATTATATTAAAATGAATGAGATAGCCCTCATTAAAAGAATCCATGTTGTCAGAATATTGTATTTCAAAGGATCTAAATTTCTGAAGAAGCATTTCAAAATGCCTTGTGCCTTCTAAATAGGGCATTTGATATCTTCACCCAAATACTAGAAAGCTAGATAAATCTTACTATGATAGCAAACTACTTGGCAGAAACTAATTGAATTTAATAATTTTTAAAATGCAGGAGAAGAGCTGCCTAAATGGTAAACCTCAACTCTTTCATCTCCATACCAAAATACCAAAAAATTTCTGATTGTGACTGTGTTTGCATACATTTTTCTAAGCTTCTATGCAAGAAAAGATAATGGCCAATTCCTCAAGTACTTTTGCTAGAACAATTTTATCTGGAAAAAAGCATTATTTGTTTTTGAGCTTTACTTTTCAACTCAGTAACAATTTCCTTTTCAAAGAAAAGAAACCGTTATCTTTTTTCTTAATAGACACGGGTCTCCCCCGAAAATGCTAATGTCTATGGGCTCTTGGACTGATCCCCAAGGAAACATTGGCACCTCAGCACATGACCTCAAGGCATCAGGTTAATAAGCCAGTTTAAGGTTAACACCTGTTCTTATATGGTCATCAATCCTCTTTAAAAAGAGCTGCCAGGATGGGATTTGCCACACCTGTCAATCAATTTTACTCAAGACACCAACAAGGAGCCAGAACAAAAGCTAACACCAGAGGCAAAAGCAAGGTCAAACAAGTTTGACAGTTTGATGTACATGAAACAGAATTTTATATTAGCCATAACTAAGTTGAGGCTACTTTTCCTGGCTATTCTTATATGTATGTCTGAGTGAAATGTACTTCTTCATGCCCCAGCATGTTAGAAAGAATTTTCTGTTTGCTGTAAATTTGTTTTATGTTATTACCCTTGTGTTCATAGTTATTAATATTATTAAACATTTAGTGTATTTATTTTCATATGTACAAATATTTCCACTTGCAATGTCACATTAGTAACATGATGACTATTTTCAACACTATTACCTTCTAAGTAGTTCTGCCCTGATGTCCACATCAACCTTCTACACTTTCATTCATTCAATCAACATTTAGTGAGAGTCTACTACAGACTCAACACTATGCTAGGCTCTAAGGATACAAGACTGACTTCTTCTTGTAAGGAGCTTAAGTAAGTGGGGAGTGATTCCTAAGAAGTAGTCTTCCACTTATGTCATTACTCTAATAAACATTTAGTACTCAGAATTAATCACATTGTAGGAAAAAAATGTGAAACACTTTGAAATAAAGAAAAAGATGTCTGATGTCTTCAGTGGAAAGCCAGGCATAATCTAAGCACACTTGTTTTGGTTAATTCCACGGAGTCCATGAGCCTTTCATTGTCTGTGAGTCACTTTACAACTCTATAATTTGTTTATAACTGAGAGTATTGACATAAAAATGAATTTTATCTGGGGAAATACAATTGATTCTCCCACATACATTGCCAGACATAACCAGCTTTGTATATATTTTTAAATTCATTTCAGCATTATTTATTGCTCATGCATGTGTTTCTTTGAATTCTCCTTTTGAATCAGTGATGAATATCTTAACAGCTCCCTCAATCAAGTCTTTGACACATGTTCACTTGCACGAGAGCCATGATTATACTTGTATTTTTTTTGTTTGTGATTATTTATTTATTTATTTTTATTTCAATAGATGTAGGGGCTACAAGTGTTTCTGTTACATGGATGAATTGTATAATGGTGAATTCATGGCTTTTAAGGTACCTATCATCACAATAGTGTACATTGTACCGATAAGTAATTTTTAATTCCTCACGTCCCCACTCTCCTATTTTCTTAGTTTCCAATGTCCATTACCCCACTTTATGACCATGTGTACTCATGGTATAGCTCCCACTTACAAGTGAGAACATGCATTAATAGTGCATATTTTTCCATTCCTGAGACACTTCACTTCAGATAATAGTCTCTAGTTCCTTCCAAGTTGCTATAAAAGACATAATTTCATTCTTTTTTGTGGCTGAGTAGTTTTCCATGGTGTGTATGTGTGTGTGTGTGTGTGTGTGTGTATATATATATATATATATATAGCACATTTTTTTTATCCACTCATTGGTTGATGGGCATTTAATTCCATATCTTTGCAATTATGAATTGTGCTGTGATAAATATTCCAGTCCAGGTGTTTTTTTGATATAATGATTTTTTTTCCTTTGGATTGATACTCAGTAGTGGGATTGCTGAATCAAATGATAGATCTACTTTTAGTTCTTTGAGGAATCTCCACAGTTTTCAATAAAGGTTGTACTAATTTACATCCCCACCAACAGGGTATAAGCATTCCCTTTTCACTGCATTTGGGCCAACATCTGTTATTTTTTGACTTTTTAAATGGCTATTCTGACTAGAGTAAGGTGGTATCTCATAGTTGTTTTAATTTGTATTTAAGTGATCGCTACTGAGGTTTATCATTTTTCATATCTTGGTTGGCCATTTGTCTAACTTTCTCTGGAAAAAATCTACTTATGTCTTTTTCCCACTTTCTGATAGAATTATTTGATTTTTTCTTGTTGATTTGTTTGAGTTCTTTATAGATTCTGGATATTAGTCTTTTGTCAGATGTACAGTTTGTGAATATTTTCTCCCATTCTGTAGGTTTTTGATTTCTTTTGTTGAATTATTTCTTTTGCTGTGCAGAAACTTTTTAGTTTATTTAAGTCCCATTTATTTCTTTTTGTTTTTGCTGCATTTGCTTTAGGAGTTTTAGTCATAAATTCTTTGCCTAGGCCAATGTCCAGAAGAGCTCTCCCTACATTTTCTTCTAGAATTTTTATGGTTTCAGGTCTTACCTTTAAGTCTTTCATCCAAAATGAGTTAATTTTTATAGATAGTGTGAGATAAGGATCCAGTTTTACTCTTCTGCATGTGGCTATCCAATGTTCCCAGACCTATTTATTGAATAGGGCACCCTTTCCCTGGTATATGTTTTTGTCTGCTTTGTCAAGAATCAGTTGGTTATAGCTATATGGTTTCATTTCTGGGTTCTCTATGGTTCAATTTATCTATATGTCTGTTTTTATACCAATACCATTCTGTTTTGGTTGCTATGGCCTTGTAGTATAATTTGAAGTCAGGTAATATGATATTTATGTGTTTGTTATTTTTGCTTAGTATTTCTTTGGATATTTGGTGTCTTCTTTGATTCCATATGAAATTTAGGATTAATCTGGTGTGGAGAGGACAAGATGGTGCATGAGAAGCAGCCTGAACATGCTGCTCTTATGGAGATAATCAAAAGTGGTAAGTTGATATACACCTTCACATTGATTGTCTAAGAGCATTGATAATCTACAGAGAGACAATGGGAGGCATCAAAGTGAAGGAGAGGGAAGTGCGACAACCCCCTTGGCAGGATGGGAAATACTCAGAGAAGGAGTGGCATTTGGGGAAGAGACAGAGGAAAAAATCCTGTGGCTCCACACCTGCCAAGCAGACATTACAATCCAAGTGGAAGGAGATCCCTTCCACTGCTGCACGCCTCTGGACTGATAGAGAGAGCTACCTGGAGACAGTGTAGCAGCACTGGTCCAAAGAGAAGACACAGTGGGGTCGCTGGCCAGTGATGTCGCTGCCACCAATGGACCTACACAGACCAAACTCCCACAGCCCTGGCACTCACTGCTGCTGCCTAGGTAGACCTGCCCAGTTACCACTTCTGCCACTGCCAGGGACCTGGGCAGAGAAAACCCCCATGGCCACCCACCGCCACAAAGAGGGACCCGCCCTGCCCCCAACTAAACTTTCAACAGCAGCCTGGAGACTAACCCACCCCTCCACATGAATATCCCGCAACACCTGCTTGGACAGTGACAACTCCCAAGGCATCTGCCCCTCTCCTGCCTGATCAATCTTCTGGAGCAGGGCTCAAGCACAGGGATCTTTCTCTCTCTTCATTGAGCAAGAGAGTCCCCAAAAGAGAAGGACAGGTGTACCACAAAGCTATCTGTATTGAGCTGAGAGAAGAGGTTACAGATGAGAAGGAAACACATAAGAATTCTGGCATCAGGGAAAAGCATGCTGTTTTGACACTCCCAAAGGATCACATTAGCTCTCTATCAATGGACTCCAAACAAAAGGAAATTATTGAAATGTCAGATATGGAATTTAAGATATGGATGAAAATAAGATGAATAAGATTGATGAGAAAGTTGAAAAACAACACAAAGAAACCAATAATAATAATAACAATTGAGGGCATGAGTGAAAAACTCACTAAAGAGAGAGATAATCTAATAAAAAATATAACATGACTTCTGGAAATGAAAGAGTCATTTGGAGAATTACAAAATACAGTGGAAAAATTTTAAAAACAGACTAGCCCAGGCAGAAAAAAGAATGTTAGAGCTTGAAGACAAGGCTTTCGAATTAACCCAATGAGTCAAAAATGAAGAAAAAAGAATCAGAGAGAATGAACAATTGCTCTGAGAAATATGGGATTATGTAAAGCAAACAAATAAAAGAATCATAGATATCAATTAGGGAGAAAAAGAAAAAGCAAAAAGCATGGGAAAATTATTTGAGGGAATAATGGAGGAGAACCTCCCCGGTATACCTAGGGATTTAGACATCAAGATGCAAGCAGGTAATCAAACACCTGGAAGATTCATGGCAAATAGAACATCACCAAGGCACATAGTCATTAGACTGTCCAAAGTCAAAGTGAAGGAGAAAATCTTACCAGCTATGAGATGAAAGCATCAAGCAATGTACAAAGGAAAACTCATCAGATTAGCAGCAGACTTCTCAGCAGAAACCTTATAAGCCAGAAAGGATTGGGGTCCCATTTTTAGTCTTCTCAAACAGAATAACTGCCAGCCAAAAGTTTTATACCCTACAAAACTGAGTTTCATAAATGAAGGAGAAATATATTCTTTCCCAGATAAGCAAACCTTAAAGAGATTTGTCACCACTAGACTTGCTCTATAAGAAATGCTTAAAAGTGCTGTACACATGGAACAGAACAATCAATACCCACCAGTATAAAAGCAACAAAAAGTTAAAACTCATAACTCTTATAAAACAGTCACACAAGAGAGAAAACAAAGCAACTAGGTAATAATTGACAGATGATGACCAGAGCTATATCTTGCATATCAATACTAACATTAACTGTAAGTGGTCTAAATTCCCTGCTTAAATGATGTAGCTTGGCAGAATAAATAAAAAAACACAATCCAAATATATGCTGTCCCCAAGAAACCCATTTCACTCACAAAGATTCTCATAGACTCAAGGTAAAGGGGTGGAAAAAATATTCCACACAAATGAAAACCAAAAGCAAACAAGAGTAACTATTCTCATATCAGACAAAATAGACTTTAAATCAACAATGGTTAAAAAAAACAGGCAAAGGTGGTCATTATATAGTGATAAAGGGGTCAATTCAATAAGAAGTTGTAACAATTCTAGATATATATGTACTTACCAAAGGAGCACCCAGGTTCATAAAAACAAATTCCAGTAGATCTAAGGAAAGAAATAAACAGCAATATATAATAGCTGAGAACTTCAAAACTCTTCTGACAGAACTACACAGATTATTGTGGCAGAAAATCAACAAAGAAACACTGGACTTAAATGGCACTCTAGAATAAATGGCCCTAACAGACGTTTACAGAACATTCTACCCCAAAACTGCAGAACATACATTCTTCTCATCACCACATGGGACATTTTGCAAGATAGATCATATATTAGTCCACAAAACAAGTCTCAGCAACTTTAGAAAAACAGAAATCATACCATGTATTTTCTCAGGCACAGTGGTATAAAAGTAGACATAAATTCCAAGAGGAACTCTCAAAACTATACGAATATGTGGAAATTAATCAACCTGCTGCTGAATGATTCTTGGGTCAATGATGAAATCAAGAGGGAAATAAAAAGATTTCAAATCAAATGAAAAAGCAGCACAAGCTTCCAAAAGTCCTGCAATACACCAAAAGTAGTGCTAAGTGCGAAGTTCATAGCTCTAAATGTCTACATTAAAAGGACAGAAAAAATCACAAATTAACAACCTAATGTCATTCCTCAAGGAACTAGAAATAGAAGAATAAACCAAACCCAAAGCTAGCAGAAGAAAAGAAATAATAAAGATCAGAGCAGAACTAAAAGAAATGGAAACAAACGACCAAACAAAAATTACAATGATCAATGAAACAAAAAGTTGGTTCTTTGTAAAGATAAACAAAATTGATGAGACTGGTGAGACCACTAGTTAGATTTACCAGAAATGTAAGAGAAAGGATTCAAGTACATTCAATCAGAAATGAAAAAGGAGAGATTACAACTAACACCACAGAAATACAAATCATCATCTGAGACTGTGAAATCTTCTACACACACAAACTAGAAAATCCAGGAGAAATGGATAAATTTTGGGAAACACATCTTCTCAAGCTTGAATCAAGAAGAAATAGAAATCCTAAAGAGAACAATAACAAGACCATAATAGTAATGAAAAAATTCCAAAGGAGAAAAACAAAAAATCTAGGACCAAACAGATTCACAGCTAAATTCTACCAGACCTACAGAGAAGAACTGGCACCTATCCTACTGAAAATGTTTCATAACATCAGGAAGGAGAGAATCCTCCCTAACTCATTCTACGAAGCCGGTTATCACCCTGATACCCAAACCAGGAATGGACACAATAAGAAAAAAGAAAACTACAGACCAATATCCCTCATGAACAATGATGCAAAAATCCTCAACAAAATACTAGCAAACCAAATACAAGAGCACATCAAAAAGGTAATTCAACATGATCAAGTGGGTTGCATCCCAGGGATGGAAGGATGGTTCAACATATGGAAATCAAAAAGTGTGATTCACCACATACACAGAATTAAAAACAAAACTTACCATGGTTATCTCAATAGATGCAGAAAAAATATTCAACAAAATCTAGCACCCATTCATGATAAAAACATTCAACAAACTAGGCATTGAAGGAGCATAGGTGAAAATAATAAAAGCCAATATATGACAAACTCACAGCAATCATACTGAATGGAGAAAAGTTGAAAGCATTCCCCCCAAGAACAGGAAACAGCCAAGGGTGCCCACTGTCACCACTTCTATTTGACATAGTGCTGGAAGTCCTAGCCAGAGCAATCACGCCACAGAAAGAAATAAAGAGCATCCAAATAGGGAAATAAGAAGTCAAACTATCCCTGTCTGCCAATGATATGATCTTTGATCAACAAAACCCTGAAGTCTCCACCATAAGACTCCCATAATTGGTAAATATTAATAAATTCAGTAAATTTTAAGATTACAAAATTAATGTACACAAATCAGTAGTATTTCTATACACTAATAATAATCAAGCAGAGAGTCAAATAAAGTACTCAATACCGTTTACAATAGCTGCAAAAAAAATAAAAAAGCTAGGCATATACTTAACCAATAAGGTGAAAGATCTCTATGAGGAGAACTAAAAGACATTGATGAAAGAAATCATAGATAACAGAAACAAATGGAAAAATGTCCCATCTTCATGGATTGGAAGAATCGATATTGTTAAAATGTCCATACTGCCCACAGTGGTTTACAGATTCAATGCAATTCCCATCAAAATACCAATGTCATTTTTTACAGATTTAGAAAAAAATTCTAAACGTCATATAGAACCAAAAGAGACTCCAAATAGACGAAGCAATCGTAGGCAAAAAGAACAAATCTAAGGACAAATGTGATGTGATATCTGACTTTAAATTATACTACATGGCTGTAGTAACCCAAACAGCATGGGATTGGTATAAATGTACACACGGAGACCGAAGGACCAGAATAGAGAACCCAGAAATAAAGCCACATAACTACAATCAACTTGATTTTCAACAAAGCAGACAAAAACATACACTGGGGGTAGGATGCCCTATTCAATAAACAGTGCTGGGAACACTGGATAACCACATGTGACAGAGTGAGACTGCATCCCCACTTCTTGCCATATACAACATGTTACTCAAGATGGACAAAAGACTTGAATGTAAGACCCCAAACTACAAAAAATTGTAGAAGAAAATGTAGAAACAACTCTACTGGACATTGGCCTAGGCAAAGAATTTATGATTACTTAATACAACAAAAGCAAGTACAGCAACCAACAAAAGTAAATAAGTGAGACTTAATTAAACTAAAAATATTCTCCACAGCAAAGGAAATAATCAATAGACTTAATAGGAAACCTACATAATGGGAAAAATATTTGCAAACTATTCATCCGACAAAGGACTAATATCCAGAATCTACAAAGAACTCAAATCAGCAAGGAAAAAAAAAAAAAAAGAAACCTTCATCAAAAAGTGGGCAAAAGACATGAACAGATTTTTGTCAAAAGAGGATAGACTAATGGCCAAAAAACATGAAAAAATGCTCAACATCATTAATCATCAGGGAAATGCAAATTAAGACTCACAGCGAAGTGTCACCCTACCCCTGTCAGAATGCCTATTTTTAACAAGTCAAAAAACAATAAATATTGATATGGATGTGGTGAAAAGGGAACACTTACACAGTATTGGTGGGAATGTAAACTAGTACAACCTCTATGAAAGTCATTAAGGAGATTCCTCAAAGAAATAAATGCACAGTTACCATTCAATCCAGCAATTCCACTACTGGATATCTACCTAAAGAAAAAGAAGTAATTTTGTAAAAAAAGAAACATGTACCCAAATATTTATCACAGCACAATTTACAATTGCAAAGATGTGGAACCAACCTAAGTGTCTATCACCTGATGACTGGATAAAGAAAATGTGGGTGTATATTAACATATACACCATGGAGTACTACTCAACCATAAAAAAGAACAAAATAATGTATTTTGCAGTTACTTGAATAGAACTGGAAACCATTAACTGAAGTGAATTATCTTAGGAATGGAAAAACAAATACCATCTGTTCTCATTTATAAGTGGGAGCTACATGAGGGTATGTATGGTCATAAAGTGATATAATGGACACTGAAAACTAAGAAGCAAGGAGGTTGGGAGGGGGATGAGGGATAAAAATGTACCTATCATGTACAATGTACACTAAAAGCCCTGACTTCAGCATTGTACAATTCATCCATGTAACAGAAACCACTTGTACCCTCTGAACCTGTTTAAATTTAAAAAAAAAATTGAGGGTTGCTTTTTCTAATTCCATGAAAAATTATATTGTTATTTTGATGGGAATTGCATTGATAGACCTTTTCCTTTAAAAAACAAATGCCCTTTAACAACTTTCAAATTACTTTAAAGTAGGCAACAAACTTTCAAAACAGCCTCAACATTTATTACTATTTCCTCTAATGTTCTCCACACGACACCCACACCCGCACCCCCCCACACACACAGGTCTTGGATCCCTCTGCATTAATATATATTCACTGAACACATCACATACTTTCCTGTAACATTTTTGTCACTTACTCTGTTTGTGTTGTCTATCATACAAACTGTTTTTACTTCTTCATATGTTATATTTTACTCATTTATCAAGATTCAGTTCCAAAAATCACCTCCTCTGTGAATGTCTTCCTAATTACCCTAAGCCAAACTAAATTTTCCTTTTCTATGCGCTCCCAGCACCTTGTCAATTCCAGTAGTATAGCACCCACCACATTGTATTGTAATTATTGTATGAGTGTCTGTTTTCCTTGTTAAACATAAATAATAAACCCCTGGAGGGCATGTCTTGTTCATTTTTGCACCCACATCAGTTTGTTAGAACCTGGCACATAGTCAATTCTTACCACATGTTTACGGAGTGAATGAACAATTGAATGATTGAATGAATGAACAATTAAAACTCTCATCATTATAGTCACATTCCTAATCCTCTGTATACTCATTTAGTTCAATTAGTGCATTGCTATAGACAACCTATATGGGAAGCTAGATATCAATAAATGCAAGAATATAGATTTATAAACATCAGCATACAAATTGGCAGCCAGTACTGAAGACAAAAACCAATATGAAGAACAAGGAAATGAATAAACACAAAAACCCCAAACTTACAAATATGTTTTAATCTCAAAGTTAATTTTTAAGTTGGTTGATCAGAATCTCATGCATAGTTTCTCGTAACAACAACATAATGCAATATGTTTAGTTTCCCAGACCAGCATACCAAATTGTCTTTATCCCATGGCATATTTGAGAATATATCTATATGCAACAAAGTGGAAAAAAAGATCGCAGATGTAAGAGGCCCTAGCACAGTTTCCTGACACATAGCATACCCTTTCTAATACTTAGGATGTACAGAAAATAATCTAATTGGCTAAAATGTCACTTTTCTTTTATCTTCAATGTGGGTTTTTAAGGCGGAAGGTAGCTTAAATATAGTAGAAAGATTAATTTTATGAATACTTCTGAGCATTTCTATCTTTATTTGCTTAGTTAAGAGGACACTGGTTGTTCTTTATTTTGTTGTGATTATCATGATGTTGGTGGTTGTGGTTTTCCAAAAAAGAAAACCGAAGAAAGAAGTAAAAAGAAGGAAGAAATGAAAAAGGAGAGAGGGCTGATAATAATAATAACAGAAGGAGAAGAGGAGGAAAAGGTACTGACAAAGAGGTGAGAAGAGGCAGTAGTATGCTGGCTAACTGGCTGGGGTGAGGGGAAGGAAGCCTTGATATGTATTTTTACCAATTTCCATGGTGTAATATCCTCATCATGGCTGATTTCAAGCTCTCAGCATGATATCACTAAATGTGGAGTTGGACAGAGAAGTGCCGATTGGCTCTTGCAAGCTACGGAAGTTTTATAAGCTGGCTGCAGAACACCACTGGGGAAGAGTGAAGAGAGAGAAGAGAAAAAGAGGAAGAAGGACAGAGAGTAGGAGGAATTTAAGAATGAGTTAAGGAAAAGGACTGTGTTGAGATGATGTGTATTTTGTGATTATCAGGCTAACAGAGGAATAATCCAGGTATGATACAGGCTTCCTGTCTAGAGTCCAGAATTAGAGGAATCTCTACTCATGATTTGGTAGGAAAGTGTTTCGTTAGGGGGCTTTAATTGCTAATGAACACAGCTATTCCATAAGATGCATGGTGAACCATATTCTGGAGGCAGTCATTCTCCTTCACGTAGGGATTTCCCAAGAAGATCCACCCATGAAAGAGAGAAGCATGATTCTCTCTAAACCATTTCTTCTCACATTTTAATGTTCATAAAAATCTTATTAAGCCAAAGATTCTGACTCAGTAAATTAGGGAGAGGCCCGAGATTCTGCATTTTGAAAGTTCCCAGGTGATGCTGATGGTGCAGGTGTATGGACCACAGTTTGAGTTCAAGGGTCTGGTCCAGCCTCTCAACCATGTGCTTCTTTAGGTGACAGATGCAAATCTGCTTGTGTCTCATGAGGAAATCCTGCCCCTCATGAAGAGTCACATTCTTTTCTTCTG
>CAUYPO010102176.1:0-19738 GCA_963574435.1 Cheirogaleus major
GTGTCTTTTGTTAAACATAATATTTGTGAGATTCTTCTGTGTTGTTGATTCATAAATTGTTGGTTCTTTTTTGTTATTGTGATGGACTATTCTTTAGTAATAACACAGCACAAATTAGATCTCTTGTCTCCTGTTTACAAACATTTGAATTACTTCTAAAATTTGACCGATAAAGCTGTTTTAAGCACACTGTTAAAATTATTTTGTGGTCAAAGTAACAATTTCTCTTGGATATACATGTAGGTGTGCAATTTCTTAGTTAAGGAACTGTAATATGAATAGTTATAATTAATATTACCAGTTTCCAAAGCAGTTAAAACAACTTATATTTCTACTAGCAATATATGAGAGTTCTAGTTGCTCTAAATTCAAACCAGAACAAGGCAGCCTTTTTAGTGTTAGACATTCTGGTCTGGGTCTAATGATATAACATTGAATCTATAATGGATAATGATGTGCATAATTTCATATGCTTATTGAAATTTTGGATATTGACAGAGTGCTCTTTAAAATCATTTCTGCATAGTTTTCAGTCACCTTAGTTATCTTTTTTCTCATTAAATTTAGGAGTTCTTTATAAAGGTTGGATCTAAATTATTCTTTTAATTTTTTGGTTCAATTTTAATGATTTTAAAGGATAAATAGTTGCAATTTAACATGTTTTATTTTACTGCTAGTGTTTGTTAGGTCTTTATGAAATCCTGCTCTACCCTCATATCTTAAATATAATTTTCTATGTTTACTTATGGAAACTTTCTTATTTTATATTCTACATTGAGGTCTCTGATTCAAACAAAATAAACAATATATGGAGTAGGGTAGGTGTAAAAGTTTTTTTATTATTGTTGCTTTGTTTTTTTGCTTTCTGTATAAAGTTATTTAATTGAAATGATCATACTTTTATTCTTTATTTTTAAAGTGGTTAGTTAAATATTTAAGGATAAACTGATCTTGTCTCCCTAGAATAAGCCCTATTTAGTCATAATGCAATATCATCTTTATATATTGCTTGATTTAATTTCTTAATGTTTTCTTTAGGATCTTACAATTAGATTTATTGGAAATATAACATTTGATACCATACATTTTCTTCTATGACCTTCTTTAGCTGAATCTCACATATTTTGAAATGTTGATTTTCATTTTTATTAAATTATAAATATGTTATTTCTGTTATGAATTTGTGTTTGGCACATAGCTTAAATTTAAAATTTGTTGTTTATTTTCCTAGTATTTGGTAATTTTCTGTTATCTTTCTGATATTAATTTTTAGTTATTTCCAATCTAATTAGAGCTGATACTTGATGTGATTTCAATTTTTTAAAATGTGTTTATATTTGATGTCCCAGAATTTGTTGCAGTTTAGTGAATATTCCTTCTGCACTAAAATGAGTAGTTTCCTGCTACTGTTTAATGGAATGTTGAATTGATGTCAGTTAGCCCCAGCTGCTTCATAATATTGCTTAGATATTCTATATTCTTAGTCATTTTCTGACTGATCTACCAATTACTGGGAAGGGAATGCTGAAGTCTCCAACTACAATTGTATACACTCTATTTTTCATTTCAGTTTCATATGGGTTTTGCATCATAAATGTTGAAGCTCCGTTATAAGGTTTATACACATTTAGGATTATTATATATTAAAATGAATTAACTCCTTTGTGAAGTCCCTCTTTACCCAGGGTGTTCTGAAGCCTATCTATTCTGATCTTACTATAGCCAATTTGTCCTTTAATTAATAATTGCATGGCCTATCTTTTTCCATTTTTTAAAAATCTCTAGTTAAACCTCCAATTAAAGATGATTTCTTGGAGACAGCACATGGATGAAGCTTGCTTTCTAAATCAAATCTCACAAACTCTGCCTTTAAGTTTTTTCAAATCTATACCATTTAATTTAATTATTAATTCAAGTGATTTAAATCTAGCTAACATTTCATCAGTTTACAAAATGTTTGTTCCATCTCTTCTTTCTTATTTTTTTCCATTTTCTATCTACTTTAGATTGTGTCTTCTTTATAATTTCATTTTATGTCTGCTATTGACAATTTATGTACTATAATTTACAATTTATATCTTTGATTTACCATAATTTTTCTTCAAATAATATTATACCACTGCTCATGTATGGTAAGAACTTAAAACTGTACACTTGTAATTCCTTCACTCGTCACGCTAGTGTCATGCATTTAACTTTGCAAATATCATTAACCACATAATGAGTCATTTATTTTGCTTTAGACTCTCAATTTTCTTTTAAAACAAATAAAAATAAGAATAGAATTATATTTATATATATATTTTATTATTTTTGATCTCTTCATTTCTTTCTTTAAATGCAACCTTTTGTTTTGTATCACAAGGTTTCTACATGAGCTTCCTTTAATATTTGTAATGGAACCAGCTTAACGGCAATTAATTTTTTCAGGTTTGTTTTTCTGAAATTTCATGTATTTTGTCTTAAGTTTTAAAAGATAAGTTTGTTCTGTATTGAATTATTTAAAAAATTTCTATACTTTTAAAATTATCTTTTGTATTGCACAGTTTCTGATGAGAAGATTACTATAATCCTTATTTTTCATTTTTTCTTACATCTGCACACAGTGTTTCCTTTTTCTCAAGCTAGAACTGTAATTTGTGTGTATTGTTTTGTTTTTGCGTGTGTGTGTGTGTGTGTTTTCTTTTTTTGGTCTCTTTGGGGTTTTTGTTGTTTTTGTTTGTTTGTTTGTTTGTTATTTCAGCCTCTTCCATTAGTGGAACCACCAGACTACTATGGAAGATTTTTCTCTTCCTCTACAACTCTATCTTCTTCCTCCTAGCTCTCTTGAAATTCTGATTCAGAGCTTGTTGATAATCCTTCCTCTGAAAATCTGTCTTTGATTATTTATTGCTTAGATTGTAGATTTCTTTCTCTTACATATTTAATATCTAGGAAATATCTTTGAAGGAAGATATAATGTGCATTTATTCCCAGTGACTCCCAGTGGCTCAACTTTCAACATATATGCATCACGAGAAGGAAGCCGAGAGATAAAAGAGTCTGTAAGAATATTTGTAGAGCCATGGGCCAACCTAAGAAACATGAAGAAATCTTGGGAATGCATTGGACTTCCAATAGTCATAGAACCAAGAGGATATAATCAGACTACATGGAGACATTCTCTATAAGAAATAAAATAATAAGGCTTGTTTTATAAAGGATACATTTCTGTCTCACAATCATTAAGCCCCCTTTTAATACCTTGCTATATTTTCCATCATTTACTCACTACAGCAGAAGAATAGACCTTTCTTCTACAGACTATACCCACACATGTGTCTTGGATGAAATTGGTTATTTCCTATCAACATGGTGTTGTAGGCATACAAATAACCTTGGAATGTTGACTTCTGAAAATATAATGTTTGAATGCCTTTCTAGCAATTTTAATATGATAAATATTTCTTTAGAGTGAAATAGACTGAGGATATATGATTACATTTAAATAGCAAAAAATTCTAATAAATCCATTTATTTCTGTGACTCTTACCCATTCCCTCACCCACCACACCAAGTGTTACTATAAACTTACACTGTTTGGACATAATGTTTGCAGGTAAAGGGAAAAACGATAAATAGTGATAGCAATAGCATCTCTTTTTCAACTCCTAAATATTGCTTTGTCTTTTTCCTTCTATGAAATCTCTTTGAAATGTATGAATATATCTTCCAGCTAGTTGTATAATATCATATTCATGCAAATGAAATTCAAAATAAGATTGCCTAAAGGAGCACTTGCATTTCCTTTGACCATGTAACCTGATGACATTTTTTGCCAAGGGATTTTTTTCCAAATTACAAGTGATTATAAAAGTAATAGGTAACAGGAAAATAAATAACATTTTAAGAAGTAACTGAATGTTTGAAAATGAAGAGATAAAAATATAACTGCTCTAAAATGCCAACTGGGCAAAGGCAGGGCATGACCCAAATAAGATATACTTTCTGAAGTTTGAATGTTGTCAGAAACTTGATTGAAGTTCAGGTTTGCCAAATGAATTTTTAATATCCTAAAGTTCTTTTCTGATGTCGTCTTTATTGTTCACTATTTTAAGAAGCATATGCATGTAAACACCTAAAGTCATGATAAGGTATTCAAACAGTGCTTTTTGTATTTGTATATTTTATTACTTCTCCCCATTATGAATATAAATTAATAAAATTAGCAGTCAAATGCCTTAGTAAAATTAGCAGTCAAATGACAAAACCAAAATAAAATCAAAATTTATAGGTATAATATTTTTGCCGTAAGTACCTAATCCCCTACCCCTCAAAAAGAGAAAGATAGAAGAAAAGAGAGTAAGTATATCTTTATTAGTTTTTATTAGTTGTCCTTTGTTAAAGAAATTACATTCTTGGATAAAGTACCCTCAAGTATGATTAGATTTTAAATTATTTCACAGAGACAACATACTCAAGAATTTCAAATATGCCCAAAAGACCTATATTGAACTATAATGACCTCTGTACCTGTCACCTTGTATGCTCTTCAATTATATTAATATATTCATTTATCTGTTTTACAAACTTCAGAGGTTTTACAAATAAAATTCAAACACAATCCTAGTTATGCACCACGCTAAGCTATTTGAGTTATGCACATCTGTTAGATTATTTTTGGTACATCTTGGTAAACCACCATTCTCAGTCTAATTTTGCCATGCTTAGAGACTTTTATTAGCAAGCAAGGTACTAAATAGTCGTACACTACAGCTCTCTGTACATTTCATTGCTCTAAAAAAATCCTGTGTGGAAGGTTCATCTAGAAGAAATGCGATGGAATTTCAGAAGCAGGTTTAGCTGAATGTCATTTAGATTCGGTACATTAAGAATCCTCTGAACCAGCAATGGGAACAGTATCAAATCAAGTGCAACACTTTGAAGAATTTAAGTTGCATAAGTTTCTAGATTCTTACAACTAAAGAGTAACAAGTGATTTTAAAATAGTTGAGTCAATATACATATCTTGACTAATTCTATCCATGAAAGCTGTTTTTTGACATCTGATTTGCTTATTACCTAGCCACTAACTTTACAAGTAAAAACTCACACCTTAATGAGTTTAAAACAACCAAAAAACAATTCACTTCATAGCAAGGAAAAGGAAGTAGTACGTCTGGGACAACAAAAATCATTTTATTGACCAAAATTTAAAACACATACATTTTTGTGAATGTATGAATATGAATGTATTAATATATTTATCCATTGTAATAAACTTATCTAATTTGAAATGATTACATTCTTATAAAATAAATTTAGGGCATTTTAAATAAGATTCTAGGCCGGGTGCTGTGGCTCACGCCTGTAATCCTAGCTCTCTGGGAAGCAGAGGCCGGCGGATTGCTCAAGGTCAGGAGTTCAAAACCAGCCTAAGCAAGAGCGAGACCTCATCTCTACTAAAAATAGAAAGAAATTAGCTGGGCAATTAAAAATATATATAGAAAAAATTAGCTGGGCATGGTGGCACATGCCTGTAGTCCCCAGCTACTCGGGAGGCTGAGGCAGAAGGGTCGCTTGAGCCCAGGAGTTTGAGGTTGCTGTGAGCTAGGCTGACACCATGGCACTCTACTCAGGGCAACAGAGTGAGACTCTGTCTCCAAAATTTAAAAAAATAAAATAAAATAAATACATAAATAAGATTCTAGTTAAAGTCAGCAAAAATTAAAGTTTATTTGGTAAGAACCCGTATAATTGTGAATGTGTATGTATATATACATATATATACACATATATAGACATATATTTGAAAGTTTAATGATTTATCAGATGAATGAACTTCCAAATAATCTCTATGGACTAAAACTAAAAAATAAAATCACCTTGGTCCTATGGAGTACATCCATAGCAATGGAAAGAATGAAAGTTCAAAAGTTTAAAGGAACAGCCACATTGCCTCCTCTCCTTCTTGACCTGAATTTCTGCCTTCATGGAGGAATTTCTATGACTATCTGAATGAAAGAGAAAAAAAAGTGTCTAATTTTCAGTAGAATGCAACCACATGAAAGTTTGTAGTTTAGCGCTATTTCTATATTTAGTGATGATCCTGAGCAATAATGGTGAAAGGAAATATTGCCAGTTGGCAGGATTTTAAACAGTAACACCTGTTGTTATTTTACTTTTTGCTGTTGTTGTTGTTCAGGGAAAGAGATAGCCAAAGGTACAGATCTAAACTGATGCATAGGCACTTAATCAGTAACTAGTTCGAGCATTGTATGGTCTGGGACTTAACACGTACACACACACGCACACTATTAGAAATCTATAGAGAAAGACGAGAAAGATAGACAGAGATGTATATCATCAAACGGGCACAAAGTGTGAAGATAACTGTGACCTACATTAATGTTCACCAAAGAGCTACTTCAGCAGAGGAAGATCTCAATAATCAGTTGTACAAGATGGCCTGTTCTTGAGAAGTCATCCATTTCTTTCCTTGCCCAGTGAGATATGCAAAATGGCCATGATGGCAGGGATGGGGTTTACGCTGGGGTTTAGCAACATGGACTTTAATCACCAAGGCAATCTAGCTACAACCACAACTAAGTGCCAAACATACCAGCAGCAGATAACAATGGTAAGCATGTGTTTTAGCACCATTTACCTATGGGAATAGCCATTAAGTCATCATGTAAGGGCTAACAATTTGTTAGCATTGAATAAACCAAATAGCTATGGCTTTGCCTTCCTAGCTCACTATATTTCTGCCATAACTGCCATCAGTGGACTTACAGAATATTTTACTCAACATGTTGTTCCAAACAGCAGTCTTCTGACAGGGGATTTGCAAAGATGTGGAATCAACCCAAATAACCATCAATTCATGACTGGATTAACAAAATATGGTATATGTATATCATGCAATACTACTCAGCTATGAAGAAGATGACTTAATGCCTTTTGCAACAATATGGATGGACCTGGAGACTATTATCCTAAGTGAAGTATCTAAGGAATGAAAAAACAAACAACACATTTACTCACTTTTAATTGGAACTAACCGATGAGCACACATGTGCACAGAGGGAAGTAAAACTCAACGGAAATCAATCAACGGTGAAGAGTGAAGGGTGAGGAGTGAAAACCTACTTAAAGGGTACAGTGAACATTATCTGTGCTCCAGGCACCCTTATAACCCTGACTCACATATTACAAATGTGATCTTTGTAACCAAAAACATTTGTAACCCTTTAATAGTTTGAAATAAAAAAAAAGAAGTATTCTGACAGGGGATGGACTTAGTAACAAGTTAAGTTCTATAACTGGCTCATGCTTAGTAAAGTCATTCATCCTGAAGCAGCTGGCTTGATATACATATACCATATTTTGTAAATTGTTTATTTGGAAGTTAAATGTGATTAAAAGAAGTGCACAAGGAGGCCAAGTTGACAAGGGGTTGGCTGCAGTGATTTGTACTGTAAATTCTCAGGCCTTGGTTAAACTGGAGCTCAAAATACCCCAAATCTCTTTCCTTAATGCTTCCAGGTTAGTTTTGGCCAAAATTAAAATTTGTGAGAAATTTACCATTTGGAAGTGAAGCAGCAATTAATACTTTCTGATAGTTGTCATGGTTAGAGATGACAGATAGTTGCAGAAATTCTAGTGGGTTCCAACTTGTCTTCACTCTCCTCCATCTCATCATAGTCATCTCTTCTTCCCAGCATTGGGCTTTGAGATGAATAACAGAGCCTAAGGTCCATCATTGAATATTAATCTACAACCTAATACAATATTAGGTCCAACCAGGCAACAGTTTCTGATAAACGTCAACAGTTCCCTCTTCCTTGTCCCACTCTGGGAGCTGGCCATTCTTACATTTCCAGATTGACTGTTTTGGTAACTCTTCTGATCTTACCGTCCTTGCTCTGATATTCGCTCCACCAGTCTCACCTTATTCTATGGCTTATCATGGTTCTGTGATTGAACTCTGAATCAAACCCCTATTGTAATGATTTATTCAGGCAAGAACTATAAATGAATGTTAAATTATTAGGTGATGTGAACAGTCCCCCTTCCTATGATACCTAAGTGTCAAATCAAGATTTCTTGCTGGCTATTGGTGGCCATCAAGGGAGCATTCGTTTCCTCTAATTACATGGATTCAACTTAATATCATTAATATTAATATTACAAAACAAAACATGCTATGTCATGAAATATGATGTGGGGGATGTGTATTCGTGAGAGAGATGTATAAAATATATATACACACATAGGTGTGCACAATTTAGTACAATATTTAATCTTCAGTATTTGTTTATATATCTACAATTTAGAAGAGCAATAAATATATTTTGAAGAAAGAAGAGCATATTTGTCAAATCTGTTTATTCCTAGTTAAAAATCAAGCACCTTCTTAAATTAGTGTGTGTGTGTGCGTGTGCATGACCACACACATATTCCCGTGCTGATTGGCATATTTTTTGTTGTTTGTTCTCTCACGGTGTTGCTCCCAGCAAAAGTCTTGTACTTAGATGGACTTCTGAAGTGCAGATGGAGCATAAGACCTCCAGAAAGAACTGACTTTGAGGGCTTCTCCATGAGATTCTTCCCAGGTGGTGCCTCGTAGCCTTTCACCAATCCATAACATAACATTTTCTGAGGCATCATAGTCTAGAAATTTAAAGGCAATATAGGTTATTCAGAATCATCATTTCCATGTGTGAAATCAATAACTGGAATGTCAAAATGATTTTTCTCTTTTTTAGTAAGAAAATAATGTGATAATATCAGTTAAATGTATATGTGCACTTATAAGCAGAACAGAAAATTTGCGCAAAAGTAATAATACTTTACTAACAGTTAGGCCTTTATTCAAAAGATGGCCCCAATCAAAGACTTACAGACTTACTCAGAGGTTTACAATGCCATAAAATACTGTTTTCACCTAGTCATAAGCATAATAATCAATATTTTATTGCATAATCACAAAAATACATAAATCATACAATAGCATCTCATCATTTTGTGCCATAGCATCTCACATGAAACCAAATTATATATGGCAATTTGTTTTTCCCATAAGGAAGAGATTTTGAAAAACATGCAGGAGAATGTTTCTTCTTCACTATTTTGCATATTTTTATTGATGAGACTTATGGTAGATCCCAGAAACATTGTGTTAAGGCTTTGTGAAAATTAGGCATTTGGTTCATATGAAATCATCAATCAAAGGAGCAGTCTTGTTAAGATTTTAGTAAACAGTGATATATAATTTTTTTAAAGAAATAAATTTCATTCTTAAAAGGATGATTCCTCCACAGGGAAAACAAATATGAATGTCAAAGTATGTGTTTTTACTGTGGGCAAATATATTACTAAAAACTCCAAAGTCTGTACAATACATGAATTTTGCTTTGTTTCTATTCTCATGTTGGGAAATTTTTTAGAGGATGAAAGCTGAGGGTGTGTGTGTGTGTTCAAAATCTAAATTTATATAATTTAACTTATATACAGTAGTTCCTTCCCTTATACTCATTTCGTATTTCTACAGTTTCAGTTACCTGGACAGTTCAAAAATATTAAGTAGAAAATTCTAGAAATAAACAATTCATATGTTTTGAATTGTGTGTTGTTCTGAGTAGTCCTTGATCATCCCATCGTCCAGCCTCTCCACACTGTAGACACTAGGCACTCCCTACTTACTTAGCAGCCTTCTTAGTTATCTGATCGAGTGTGTCGGTATTGCAGTGCTTGTGTGCAGGTAACCCTAACTTTACTTCATAATGGTCTCAAAGTGCAAAAGTAGTGCTGCTGGCAATTCAGATATGCCAAAGAAGAAGAAAGGTGAGGACAGTGCAATCAGACATTGAGAAAGAGAGCGGGGTGGAGAGAGAATATTTCCATAACTTTTATTATAGTATTTTGTTGCAATTGTTACACTTTATTATTACCGTTGTTAACCTATTTAAGTGCCTAATTTATAAATTAATCTTTGCCATAGGTATTTATGTATAGGAAAAAGCACAGCGTATATAGATTTTTGTACTATCTGTAGTTTCAGGCATCCACTGGGGGTACTGGAATGTATCCCTTGTGGATAAGGGGCGACTACTGTAATATACATAATGTTACTATAATCTAACCTTTTTGTAATCCAAACTTTCTATAATATATAAAACATATATAATACATATAACCCAAACTTTTAAAAATACATTAAATTGACATATTATGTATACATCTTTTTTTCACTCCCCCCTCCCCCCTATATTCCCCATTCTTTTGCCAGCAAACTGAATGAGATAGTTGTTGAAGTTTGAATTTTATGATCAAAAAGTAAATGAATATGGAAGGTTGTATGATAAATAAACATCAGATTGTTGAAGACTTCCAAAGAAAATATAAGTTGATCAAGGCAATAAAGATATACAAGAGAGTGGAAATAAGGAAACTAGGAGAAGGAAAAACAACAATAACAACAAATGTCTAAAGACAGAGCAAATGAGAAAGCTTAGTTTCTTGGAGAGAGAATTTAGTAGCTGCAGAAAGGCATGTTAAGTAAGAGAACTTAGAGTATCAAGTTGGACATTTGAAAAGTATTATAAACATTAAGACATCTGCACTCGAATGTTTATAGCAGCACAGTTCACAACTGCAAAGTTGTGGAAACAACCCAGGTGCCCATCAATACATGAGTGGATTAACAAAATGTGGTATATGTATACCATGGAGTACTATTCAGTTTTAGGAAGCAATGGTGATAGAGCACCTCCTGTATACTCCTGGATACAGCTGGAACCCATTCTACTAAGATTTCTGTTGATATATATTCTTAGTAGAGTATCCTCTTTTCTGTGATATGGCCACTTATAGAAGAATTTTTTTTCTAAAACAGCATCTATGTTTCTGTATCCAATTATTCTGCTTTATTTTCCTTCACAGTATTTGTTACTCTCCAACATCTTGCTTTGATTTGATTTGATTTGATTTGATTTGATTTGATTATTATCTGCTCCTTTCCATAGTAGAATGTAAGCTCCATAATGGTGGAGCTGGTCTTTACTATCCACTTGTGTTTTTCCAACACTTATAACACAACCTACTCCATTGTTTATGTGCAACAAATGAATCTTCTGTTTATTACTTGTTTTAGGTTTGTTTTCTCTTTGCAGTAATTGGAGTATGCTCTGCTGAGGGCCCTAATGGAAACTGTTATAAGGAGCTGATGCAGGGTTATTAGATATAATTTTTCAGCTCCTATACTTTAGAATGCCAGAGCACCCCTTATATTTGCATCATGTGCAAACTCTGCAGCTGTTCACAGTGGCCCTGCCAATAAGTAAAAAGAAAGGGTTCGACAGGGACTCAATTTTGAGTGTGATAGAGAGGACTAGGGGAAACATAAATTTATAGCAAGTGGGGAGCCTCAGCATTCTTAAGTCTACTGTTGATGATATCATGCAGGTGATAATATTAGACATTAGACATTATGATGTTATTGAAAATCACTTTTTTTTACCTCCAAATAGGCAAAGTATAATGAACACATAATTTGGGGCCACTAAAATGTGTGTGTTTAATATTTAAGAAACAGAATGTGGTAGCAGAACAATATCAAGTTAAGTAGAGAGGGTTAAACATTATGTAAAATTGGATTTATAAAATGTATTTGGAGGAATGAAAATAAATGGCAATAACTGGCAATTTTCATAACATTTTTTTCTCTCAATGTCTTAGGAGTTTTGTGAATGTGGGAAGCTTCGGGAATAGATAAGTGTTCTCTATATATTTTCTTTCCTCTGTCCCTATGCAATGAGGTGATAGAGATTTCAAATTGAAATGCACCTTGAAGTTATCAGGAAAGAAGAATCATCAATTTTAAGGTCTTCCCCTGTTTTTCTTTCTACTGTTCCTCACATCATTTTATGTCCTGGACCATTTAATTCCCACTTTTCTAGGTCTCTATCACTCATCTCAACTCTCTCTAATTTCTCTATTTTGACATTTCGCCTCTGCTTTCCTCCCATTAAACATACTACAAAGCCCACAAATCATGGCCTCTGGTGAGTCATTTATCTTCCTTACTTCAGTTTTATCATCTATAAAATAAAAATATTAGCAATCTTTTACGTATTTTACAAATATAGTATGGCATAAAGCAAATAATATATGTAGAGACTGATGGAAGATGCTATGAAGTTATCAGAAGGTAAGGAAAGTGAAGGAAGCTAGATTACCAAAAGAGCTGCCACTAATAGAAGAAGATGGCCAATTAAGAGTCTAAAGAAAAAAGATAAAGACTAGATAGTTGGAAGCAGGTGGTGGAGAAAGTGACTGCTCAACATAGCCTAAGGGAACACTATGGAAATTAATGGGACATCCTGGGAAGCTGCAAGATAAGCACAAGTAAATATAATCTTTTTTTTGCTCATCGGGGAGAGTTAGGCACTGTGATGAGCTAAATATATGCTATTATTAATATGCACCGGAAATTGGATAGTAAAAGCATAGGCTTGCTTACTTACAGTGAACTAGAAATTAGAATCAAGTAATGATTGCTGTTGCTGTGTTTGTGCTTAAGTGGAATTGCATTATGATTAGGTTAATAGAATAATATATAAGCACAACATCTATCGAAGGCTAAAGCTCTCACTCTCATCAAAGGAGTAAGATTATGAACAAGAAATAATAGGCAATTACAGTTTTGCAACTACTACTCTCAGGAGATTCTTGTGCAAGAGCCAACAATAGAGGTTGTTCAGAACAGGCAAATGGATGACTCAGAGTAGAAAAAATAGTCTCCTGGTCTAAGGCTGTGACTTTGTGTACCTTTCTCAGTAAAAAATATCTGAGGAAATCCCAAGGAAAGTCAAGGAAAATTGCAAATATCAGATTATGATATAAACAGATCTCCTGACTCTTTGAGAGTTAGATACTAAGATTTCAGACTATAGCTCCATCTTAGGGATAAAATCACCAGGGGAATTCCTCTGACTTATTTTGGGACTACTTCTGGGTGAGAAGTATTATTCCAACTACATTTGTGCACTAGCTTTGTTACTCAGGCTTTGATATGCAAAGAAATAAACTCCAAGGAAATGAATTAAAATTATTTTTCAATTTTATGCATTGATTAGATACAAAAGCTGTATCTCTATTATGCCAGGAATCTACATTCCAAATTCCTTAAAATTGAAGTCTTTTCTTTTGTTTACCATTATCAATAATTTCTTCTTCTCTAAAATAGAATCTTTTAATAATGTTTAACACTAAACTCAAAACCTGGCATTAAAAAGTAGACATTGCAGAATTATATTTTTGTTTGTCTTAGATGAAATAAAAGCTACATATAAAAAGAAAAAATCAAATAACTAATATGTACAATTTTATTTGAAAATTTTATACTGTTTATTTATATGAGAAATTTTATAGAGATGATCCAGGTGATACAGAAATCAATTTCTTTTTCAAAATATTACAATACTGTGAACATTTTTCTAAGTCAACTTAATGGATTTAATTTTTTTAAGTATTATTTTACAATATGTATGAGATTAAATCTTGGAGTTCTATTTTGCTCTATAGTGTAAAATTGAATTAATATTTATTTCTATTGGTTCATTGACTTAAGAAATATTTATGGAGTTCCCACTATGTAATAGGTAATGGGGTTAACTAAGAAAACAATTTTTCTGTTCTCATAGAGCTTATGCTCTTGTAGTGGGATGCATGAAATCTGGATTAGATAGATAGATAGATAGATAGATGTATAAGTAAATATAGAAGTCATGATGATCATAAATAAGGAAGTAGGCTAGAGCACTTAATGGGTTACTTTAGGTTGAGTAGTCAGAGAATCTATTTCTGAGAATGTTATTCATAAACTTTGACCTGATTACAAAATCTGGATAAAGAATATTCTTATCAGGGAGTGACAATGACAAAACATGAAGGCAAGAACTAGCTAGATTTTAGGAAACGGGAGAAAAGTGACTGTAATGGGAACAAAGTAAGCACAGTAAAGAATTGTATGACATGAGCTTGGGGAGTATAGAAACTAGTCATACAGGGCCTCATAGGACAGCATAGGAGCTTGATTTTATTCTACATTCTGTGTTATATCAGCTGTATATTCCTATGTGACAAATCACCCAAAACTTAATGCTTAAATAAAAAATGATAATTTGTTTTGCTTACAAATCTGCAATAATACATGTAGCATCAGCTGAAGTGATTCAACTGGGAGCTAAAAGATTCAAGATGGTTACTCACATGACTGTCAAGTTGGTACTGGTTGTCAGATGAGAGGTCGATCAGCCTGTAGCCAGGGGCGTACATTCTTCTTCACATGGGCCCCTCCACAGCAGGTCTCTTGGGGGTATGCAAGTGGCTAGGTTTTAAGAACAAGCATCCTAAATATACTAGAAGAATATATTATGCTCTCTGAACTACTCTGAAAAGTCATATAGAATTAATGGTCACAATCCTTCCCAGATTCAAGGGAAAGGAAAACCTCTTGATGAGAACAGCATTAAAGGCATATTGTAAAAAAAAATTGTGAGATAGGAAGTCTTGTTACAGCCATCGTTGAAAAATGTAATCTACCATAATCTATCTTCAGGCCACAATAATTTATATTCCTCCTTCCACATGCAAAATATAGTCATTCCTCCAAGACTGAAAAATTACATTCCATAATTACATCAGCTTAAAGTCCAGAATCTTGCCATCTAAATAAAATCGAGGTACAGGTGCATAGTTCCTCCAATAAAGCTCCCTGGGCATTCGTTTTATAATGTGTCACAATGATAAGTTATATACCTGACCTAAAGAGATAATTTTTCTATTTTTCCAAATACCCAAAATAAAATTGTGGGACAGGCATTGGATAATTTCTGTAGATATTCCCATTCAAAATAATGGGAAAATAGAAGGAACATAGTAGTCCCTGGTACGTATCAATTCTGAAATGCCAGGCACACGTTGTCAGTTCTCTGATTAGAGTTCATTCATACTCCCTAAGAGTTGTTCTCTGTGGCTCTTTGTTGGACTCCATGAGATCTTGATTCTCCCCTCTGAGTCCATCTTCCTTTTTCCTAAGCCTATTTCCTGCCTATAAATGTTTGAGACCTCAAGGCCATTTCTTATTTTGTGCTGTTTCTTTCTATTTTTCTTATAAGCAGATACAATTCTTTTAATTTTATGGGCTTTCTATGTATTGATAAATAATTCACTCCATCAGACAAAAGCTGTAACCACAAATCTTTTCAAGATAAGCCATTCTTTTCTTCTACCTTGCCATGAGACTGCTGTCAGACAACATCTTTAAGATTTTTGTAAGCCTCATTATATAATGGAGAGGACATATAAAGTACAATATTATGATCCTTAGAAGGACATTTTACTGTTTGAAAGGTTCTGTGAGAAACCATTTTAGATTTCTCTGAAGTCTTAGCAATAAGTTTTAAAGGACAACTGATCTTCTCCCTTAAGCTGGACCTTAATTTAAATATCATTTACAATCTAGAGAGATTAGGAAAGAGAAACAGATTTATTTTCAAATTAAGGAAGTTCTGTATCCTTTATAATTAAAAGTTAGTATTTTAGCTCAATCCTTTCCTCTCACATTTTATCATAAGCAGTGAAAAGAATCCAAGCGACACTTTTGATATTTTGCCTGAAAATTCCCATAGCTTGATTATCAGGTTCATTGGTACATTTCTTATCTTCTCTGTTACTTCAGGTAATAGTGTTGTCAAAATTTATACCTACTACTAGACATCTTCCAATCATATTTTCCTTTCTATCTTTTGAGCTATCAGAGACAGCTTCTCCAAGATTCTTTAGGCTTCGGATAACACTTTGCCAATGTCTTTCTGGCTTTTTTATATTACCTTTCCCAAAGCCAGTGCTACATATTTAAATGTTTTTAGAGCAACGCTCCACTTTCAAGCACCAAAACTTATATTAGTTATCTATTACTGTATTAAAAAAGAAAAAGACTATCCCAAAACTTAATAACAAAATAACAGCAAAATTTTCCTTTGCTCATAATTCTGCATCTGGGCAGGGCTTGGTTAGGATAGCTCATCTCTATTCCAGTTGACAAGACAGCTTACTTACAAGGCTGGCAAAGTCGTACTGGCTATTGGTTGGGAAGTTAGCTGAAGCTGGGGGCCAGATCCTCTCCATATGGTCCTCTCCACAGGCTACATGGGCTCATTCATGCATAGAAACTGGATTCAAAGCAAGTGTTGGCCAGGCACAGCAGCTCTCACCTATAATCCCAAAACTCTGGGAGCCCAAGGTGGGAGGATTGTTTGAGCCCCAGCATTCCAGGCTGCTCTGAGCTCTGCTCACATCACTAAACTCCAGCCTGGGAGACAGGGAATGACCTCACCTCTGGGGGAGGGGGGGAAGCAAGCAAGTGTCCCAAGAGACTCAGACATGGTTGTTTTAACCGAATTATATGGTCATGCATATTTAAAGGGAGAAGACATAGACTCTTACCTTCCAGTGGTAGTAATATCAAGTTACATTAAAAGAGGAAAGTGTAAAATGGGAGACTTTGCTGCTGCCTTCTTTGGAAAATAAAATTTGATTAAATGAAAATACATTTAATCACTTTGAACTAGATTAGTAACGTGATCTGATTTTTGTTGAAAAAGGTCACTCAGGCTACTAATGTGTATGATAATGTGTATGATGTGTGTCAAGACTGGAATTAGGGAGACTGTTAAAGTGATTATTTCCATAGTTTAGGAAAGAGATAACAATAGCTTACACAGGGAGAAGAAGTAAAAATGGAGACAAGATTGGAGATATGTTGTAAAGTCATAATCAATGGAAATGGATTAGATGCAGTCATTGACAGAAAGAAAGAAATCAAAAATTACTTCCGAATTGTGCACTTGAGAAATCATGTGAATTGTAATTCTACTCAGTGAAATAAAGAATATTGAGGAAGAAACAAATTTTATGTTCCATTTTACAAGGATAAGAGATCAAGAGCTTGGCTTTGTGTATTTTGAGTTCCTTATTAAATATTCAAGGGGAGATGTAAGCCATTACATATATTTGCCTAGAATTCAGTGTATCCCAAGGAAATAGGGATAGAAATGCAATGTGGTGGAGTAGAAGGAGTCATCCACATGTAAATGCCATGGGTAACGATTAAATAAAACAGCTTAGATAATGTATATAGAAAAGAATAGGTAGCCCAGAGTCCAAGAACACTCTAATATTAGGATCCTGGACACAGAAATAGGAGCCAATGGAAAAGAATGAGAAAGGATAGCCAGTGTAGGTAGAGGAAATCCAAAATTCCCACTGTAGAAGCCAAGACAAGTGTTTTGTCTACTATAACTATGTGATAAAAATACTCCAAAACTTAGGTAATTAAAAAAATTTGCTGTGAAGTGGCAACCTGAGCAGGGCTCTACTCTATTCCACTCTGAGGAACAGCTTGAAGACAAGCTGAAATCACATGAAAACTTGCTTCCTCACTTAACTGTCTGGTGCCTGTACTGTAAAGACTCACATGTGGCAGCTGGGCCAGCTGGAGTTTCCAAAGCATCTTTGTCTATCACTAGGTAGTACCTCCATGTAATTACTCCAAAATGGTAGCTTCAGGGTAGCCTGACTTCTTACATATCAGTTTTGGGCTTGCAAGTTGTGGGTCCCATAAGAGAAAGCCAGGTGGAAACATATCACCTCTTTTAACTGGTATCATAGGCCATCCAACACTAAATTTACCACATTTTATTGGTCAGTGTAATTTCAAAGGTCCAAGGAGTTGGAGGAGGAAACAAAGATGCTGTCTCTCAATAGAGAAAACATAGACTCCGATCTCTCAGTGTTACTTTTCTAGAAGAGCATGAGGGATATATTAGTGAAGTCATTTTTGGAAAATATAATTTGCCACAATGAATAAAGTAATCAAATAAGGTCAGCAGTATCAGATTCCATTAAGATATCTAGTAAATTGAGCCTATGAAAATGACCACTGGATTTTCTCACTGTTAGAGGTCACTCATGACCTTAGCATGAGCAACGTAAATTGATGAAAATCAGCTCAAGGAGGAGTAAAAGGGAAGGGCTGATAAGAATATGAGAATATTGACTATAGATGACCTTTTGAGAAATTTTGCTGTTGAAAGGAGCTAAGCTGGAAATATACGTAAGTTCAATAAATGTTGCTTTTAAAGATGGAAAAATATTTGCATGCTCATGGAAATCATTTAAGAGAGATATTGATGTTGGAAAAAAAACAAAAGAGTAGTGGCAGGCACAAAGTCTTTGAGAAGAAAAGTGAGCCAGAGATTCAGAGTGCTGTACAGTTGAAGGAATTGAACCTTTATGGGAAAGTGGACTTTATTTATAGCTTCCTGAGGGAAGTTAGAAGGTGTTAAGAAAGGTACACTATTCAAGGAAAACAAAATTATAGTTTTATAACGATAGTGGAAGAAAATCCAACCTAAGAAATTAACAACATTATTTTTGATTCATGCATTTTTAAGTTTGAAATTAAGGTAATAGCCATCACAAGCAAAATCACACAATTATTCCTCCATTTTAATCATATCACCCCCTCCAGTAATCTGAAAGGAAATTCTACTCTTTTCTAATTTAACTCATCTTCACTCTGCTAACTCTTTAGTTCCTGCTTTTCTGAAAAAAAAGTTTAGCTGAAAGAATACTAAGTAGAAGTCAGCCAAATTAGATTTTGGTCTTTGGTCTGCTACTGATTTAGTTAGTATTGACAATTCAATTTTCTTGGTTTTCAGTTTCTTCATCTTTTGGAATGGAATTTTTGTACTATGTAAGATTGATAAAAATAATACCTTGCATTTATATAACAATAAAAAATTTAACAATATTTTTAGATACATCCCTTTTGCTCTGAATTATTAGGCTCCAAGAAAATATGTAAGTTTAAGATAATACTAAATTCACAGTTTTAATGCTTTACGTTTTAACCTCATATGCAATATACTCTTTACAATATTAATGTGTAGTTAATCTTATGGTTTATATGTGAATGTTTAACTTTCACCATTAGGTTGTAAGTCTCATAAAATTAGAAAAATTTGCCTTTTCTTTTTATCTTTTTTGTTCACCTTTAAAGTCCTGAAAGCCTATAGCACAAACATAATATGTGTGGTGGTACCAAAGGCAGTGTATCAATATACAGAGTTTTCCTTTCTTTTCTAGATATTTTCAATCTATTAAGTCCTTTTATGCTAACAACATGTGATAGGTGTTATTCTGCAGTAATTAAAACTGAGTTTCAAAGAGGTGAACTAAGGTCAAATAGCTGGTAATTTCGGATGCAAAGTCCATTGTCTCAACCACTAATCTGAACTGCCTCTCTGAAAATGATGAAGTTATTGATGATGATGATGATTAAGAAATGATGTTGAGAATTGTGTAGCTGAGAGTTAATTTAAAAGCTAAGGTTTAATTCTAAGAATAAAATGCTTAAATCAAGGTAAAAGAGAGTTAAGCACAGAAAATTAGCTTGCAAATGGGCTAATGACTCCATAATATAAAGAGAGTGGCAGAGGATGAAACTAAGTAACCAGCTTTCTGAAGTAAAGGTATGAAATACAATCTCTTTCATGCTATTAATGAAGTAAGACTAGTCAAAATTTGATTGCTAAACAAAATCAACTTCTTTGATAGTGAATCCACAAATTGATTAAAATCATTTTCAAATATTAGAATACATTTAATCCTTATTTCTAGCAAAACC
>CAUYPO010102178.1:0-42629 GCA_963574435.1 Cheirogaleus major
TGCACATGACTATTCCTTAAAAAGCCCAGGATCTCTCTTGGTCAGGAAGATTTAAGACTATTTCTCCCATTCCTCAAACAAACATCTTTCATATTAAAATTCCTTTCTTCCTTGGCAATCCTCATTGTCTCAATAATTAGATCTTTGTCTGGTGATCAACTAGATCTAGGCCAAAACCCCCTTGTGTTTTCAATAACAGCTATATCTTTCTTGTGTCTTATTTTTTACATTTTAAATTCTCCTTTGATCTTTATACTGAATTCTAGACATTTTCTGTGATATATTTTCCAGTTTATTTACTCTCTATTGCCCTATGACTAATCAATTTTTAATCCAACTATTGAGTTCTTAATTCCTTTATTATATTGCTCTTTTTGCAAGTATCAATTTTTCTGCATATTTTTCACTCTTGTTCCATCTCCTTGAACACAGTGTTGGGGTGAAAGGAAAACTTCCTCTTCACCCTGGGAAGGTTTGCTGAAAAGTCAACTCACTAATAGAGCAGATTAATAGGAGAAAAGCTATACAAATTTATTTTAATATGTATACATGGGATCCCTCAGAAATGAAGATTCAATTCTTTAATAAGGGATGCAGGTTTTGAAAGAACTGGGGGCTTGAAAGCAGAAAAACAGGTTTTAGGCCTGGCTCAGTGACTCACGCCTGTAATCCTAACACTCTAGGAGGCCTAGGCAGGCAGATCCTTTGAGTTCAGGAGTTCGAGACCAGCCTGAGCAAGAGCAAGACCCCAACTCTACTAAAAAAATAGAAAGAAATTAAGATATAAAAATATATAGAAATAAATATTTCTAAATTCTAAAAATATATAGAAAAAATTAGCCATGCATGGTGGTGCATGCCTGTAGTCCCAGCTACGTGGGAGGCTGAAGCAGTAAGATTGCTTGAGCCCAGGAGTTTGAGGTTGCTGTGAGCTAGGCTGATGCCATGGCACTCTAGCCCAGGCAACAGAGTGAGACTCTGTCTCATAAAAAGAAAAACAGGTTTTGGGAGGGAGAGAGGAAAAGGCTTGAGTAGCTACCAAAGGTGGTCTTGTTAAGTAAATGAAAACTTAAAGGTAGCAACCCTCTGAGAGAATAGATGGTAAATGCTTCTTTTCAGAACTTAAAAGCTGTGAGACTCTCAGTTAATCTCTTTTAGCTGGGGAAGGATAGGCCTGGTTGCATTCTCTAGAAATATAAATTTTCCCCTACAAAAGACAGCTTCACAGTATTAGTTCTATCTGTGAGACTCATGGCAGCCATCTCAAAATATGTCAAAGAAACATATTTTGGGGTAAGATATTTCTAATTTTTTTCAATAGTGTCCATTATCATTTTAAAGTCTTTTTCTGACTATTCCAATTATTTGAACCTCTGAGTTCTATTTTTATTTTCTGTCATTTTTGCTGCCTGTCTTCTGTTCTTATATCTAGCTATATTTTTATTGTATACTCGTCATTGTATTAGATAAATCACTTATATAAATAGTTTTAGGTCTAAATGATATTATCTTCCTCCAGAATCGCTTTTTCTTTGTTCCCAAAGACACTTGTATTTTAAAATATTTTGAGGCACTCTTACACCTTGAAAACTACTGTAGCTTCAAGAATTGAAATGATTTAAAGCTAAACAGTAGTTCTATTCGGGCTTGTTTACTTTCAGTTTACCTTACTACTAATGTGCAGCTGTTGGAATTACAAACAAGAGTAAAAAATTTCACCAGTGTCACTCACCTGTGAGGACCCTGTAATGGTAACTCTGTCCCCTTACCCCTTCAAGGATGTCAAACACTTCCCTCATATCTCCCAGATCCCGTTCTTGAATTAGCCATAGAATGGAAAGTGGCCCTGAAACTTTACTTACAAATTAACAAAAAAGGGGTGCAAGGCAAGAACTATGGTAAGAGCCTAGCTAAAAATAAGGCACAGGCCTAGCTAAAAATAATGATAATAATTAGCTACTGTCACCCTGTTTACTTCTCTATAGTTGCTACTCTGGAGCCACATGGCTGGTGGTCATAAAGATTCTTAGCTTTTCTCCATAGAAAACATCACCTTTTTGAAACCTAACAGTAGTTTCTCAAATATCTTCCAGGTCCTGCATTCTAGGGGAACAGCTGACCCACCCATACCAGCAGCCCATACCAAGGAACTGACTTAACTGGTCTTGTGACCCCCACCCAAGAACCCGGTCAACAAAGAGGACAATTTCTACAACTCTATGGTTCTGCCCCAAACCCAGCCAATTAGCAGATTCAATTTCCTATGGCAAACTGTCTTTAAAAACCTTGTCTCCCAAATTTTCAGGGAGGCAAATTTGAGAAATTATTCTCTTATCTCCCCACTTAGCACTGTGTGGAATAAACTCTTCTTTCTCTGCTGCAAACCCTGCCATCTCAACACAGTGACTTCCTCTTGGGCAGCCAGCAAGTGAACCTGGCTGGGTGGCAGCAGCCCCAAATGCTGAGCTCCCTTCCCAAGACTTCAGTCATCCCTGATTTCTGGCTCATTATCATGCTTGATCTTCTTATTTCTCCTTCGGGCATATTTTTAAAAATTAGTCAAGTTTTTTTTATAGTTGTCCTCAGTGGATGGAATGTTAGTCTGAGTTACCTATTCTATCATTGTCAGAAGCAGAATTCCACTATTAAAAAAAAATCCCTCAAGTTTTCTGAAATGTTCAGAATGTATCCATTATGTGAATATCTGTTCAGCTTTGCAATATTTAGTAGATAGACCACTTTAAATAGTCAGCAAGTACATTATTATAAGAAAATTTATAGTGGTTATTAGGATGACTTTTTTAATAGAAAGATCTGAGTACAATAGAAAGATATGTACAAAGGTCTAAGTACAATGCAGTGATATAATTATGAATATTTACAAAAATATCTATCTGAGCTGACTTTTCTGCAAGAGGAATAACTTTTAAAATATCACAAAATTAATTTATACTTTATTAAAGGACTTGTATGTTTGTGTCACCAAAAGACTAGTCCTGGGCATTACTCTTTACATACCTTACTGATATTTAGAAATTTCATTTGTGATGGTCACAGAACAAGACATGTGAATAGAGAGTCTATAACTTATCTTCAGTAGAAGCTCCTTTTTTTCTCAACTAGTTATCAGGGATATATTTACTTTATTAAGTAGCAAAATAGAAAGTGCTTCTTATAATATCCACATGAAAAAATACATCTCTTAACTGATAACATATCTAATTTCAAATTATCTTATAGAAGAAAATACATTTCCTAGATTTAAAAATATGTTTTAGTCTACTTATAATTTTTCTAGGAATTGAAACAAATGAATAAATGTAGATATTTCATTCAAATAGAAGAGAACCACTTATATTGTGATAAAAATTCTGAGAATAGACAAATCAATCTATGGAGAATGATTACTTTTAAGTATATAACTTTGGAATAAATAAGCCATAATAAGTTTATATATTCATTTTGATCTTTTAAACTAGTAGTGTATATTATACTATTGTCAACTGAGTCTTAGATACTGATAAAGACAACGAAAATATCCATAATATATCATCAGCATAGATTAGCATGTAAAGTCCATATTTTGATTCACTGACTATATAATGATCTAGTAATTCAGTCTTTTATATGTCTTTATCTTAAAAATAATAAAACTTTTGTTCAAACAGACTGCATGAAACAAACATCTATGTTGTATTTAAATATTTTACTTATATGGCTTAAAAACTGAAAATGTGACCCTCACTAGTGATCTTTGATCTTCTTACAATAGCTAAGTCAATGATGTAACGTTATGATTTCCAGTAAAGAGCAGTTTTTCCATTTAAAATAACTTTTCCATTGCAAAATTTTACATTTAGGAAGTATTATTATATAATATTTTAGCTATCCTTTTGTACAAAATTTAAACTTTGAAAAACCGGAACAATACAAATGCAAAAGTTACCTGAAATTGAGAAATTATGGTATAGGTATGTGTAAGAGATTATTATATTTATTTCTTTTATTTAACAAAAAAAAGATATTTTTCTCAGATTGGTTTTGCAAATGATTCATACTTGTATAAATGAAATTCTCATTATTTTAATATGCTTCAGATAAAAGGAATTCAAATCATTTCAATTCAACAAACATTTTATTAAACACAGAAAAACACTGTACAAGTCCTATGGAGGAATCAGAAGGATAAAATACAAAGTCATACTGTAATAAGCTTTTGCTGAAAGGACAGAATTTAGATAAGTTTTTTTTTTCGAGACAGGGTCTCACTCTGTTGCTGGGGCTACAGTCCGGTGGCATCGTCATAGCCCACTGCAACATCAAACACCTGGGCTCAAGCTCCCAAGTACCTGGGACTATAGGTGCATGCCACTATGCCTGGCTAATTTCTTTCTTTTTTTTTTTTTTTTTTTTAATTTTTGTAGCGACAGGAGTCCTGCTGCTGCTCAGGCTTGTCTCAAACTCCTGGCCTCAAGTGATCCTGCTGCCTTAGCCTCCCAAAGCACTAGGATTGGGAGGCATGACTTATGTGCCTGGCCAGAAATTAAATAATTTAAGAATAACTAAGAAGGAAGCCTCTCTCATATGATATAAATTACTTAAGACTTATCAATCTGTTTTTTTTTTTTTTTTAATTTCCTCAATTGCTATTCTGACAAAACTCCAACCACTAAAGCTTTTGGCCACATTGTTGGATCAAACTTTTCTATGGAATATGTACTCTAAATCAGAAAATTATGAAGTTAATTATCTGTCACCATTACAAATGCTTCAATTCTAAAAATAATATGTGAAATACTTTAATAATTAATGAATCTTTAATTAACAATAACTTTTATTGCTTTCATGTAATTCAAGAGGACATCTGGAGAAATTATATAAATTGAGTTATGTCTCTGTAAAAAAACTGTCTTAGCCTTTTGTCCCTGATTGTATGTCTTAGAAACTATGCTAATGATATAAACAGAGGTGTGATCAAATATTTATGCAAAGTGATAATTCTGACAATGTAATTTATTATGAAATATTGGAGATAATCTATGTCAAATAATAAACTATTGATTAACCTATGATCTAGAAAATTAGCATAACCATGTGCTAGAATATCACACAGTTTAAATTCATAATTCAAAGATAATTTAATAATATATGAAATGGTCATGATATAATTTTAAGTGAAAAATAATGAAGAGGATGCATACAATGCATATACTTTTATATATATGTGTGTGTATACATACATAAGAGACAAAAAACCTGTCATCAGAAATTTGGTTAAACTACTTCCTTATTTCCTCAGGTTATATTGAGAACACTTGACTTCAGTACCCATAATATCAACTCATCCTCTTTTGGAAAGGAAAAAAGAAAGGGAGAAGGGCTATAAAAGAATCAGCAGTAAACATAGGTTATGACAACAAGGACAGAAAATTCCTTTCTTGTCTCTAGTGGTACATCTGCTGTAATGTATAGGAGAAAAAAAACAAAGCCATTATTAAATCAGCCAAGATCAGCCCATACTTGTAGCTTTACAGGGATGCATGGGTTTCCTGTGAGTTCCCTGAATATCTCAGAAAGCAGCTGGGTTTGAACAACTCAAGATTCTTGGCCTCAGTTCAGAGACTCCAGCAGCAAAGGGTATTCATGTGGCACTAGGAGCTGGAGCTGACAGTAGTTAGAGGAAGTCAAGCAAAAGCTAGAATCACTCACACCAGGAGAATGTGTACTGCAAAAGGCCTTTGCATGGCCCTGTGAAATATTAATGTTCTTTCAACATTTCTATCCATTGCTGACTGCTTCTTTAATTTCTGGCACAAGAAGATGTTCCAGGCTTATCTTTGTAACTCTACTGCATCATTCTTGAGATCAGTCATTTCTTCTTCTAGAAGTCCTGTTTCCTTTGATGTGAAGAATATTTAGAAACTAAGATCAGGATGCTAGATTGCTAGTCATGCTCATTTGATACTAGGCTATCATTGTTTGTTATTTTTTTCTAGCAGATATAGCTAGGAAAAAAAAATATATATGTATGTATAATATAACATTATGTATTTATAACATAACATATGTGAATTACAAATTCATTCTGAATCCTCCAATTCCATTCCAAAACCACAAAGTTATTCCTTGTAATCTTCCCATTCCACCTTTGTATCTACTTTCAGTTCTGGCTGCCAGTGATACCAATCTATTTACTCATTTACTAAATACCATAATATAACAAAATCTTCACAAAATTAATATACTCATATCATAAATATATCAAAACTATAATCAAAATACTTTTGATATACAAAAGTATATCAAAAATACATATTAATGTTCAGGATTTCTTTGTAGTCCTTTTAAATTTTAATGAACTGTGTATAAGTCAAAATTACTTAGATTAGTTCTACTTGTCCCCTTCTCTGGATATGTTATTAACTTGGTAGACAGCTAGATTGTTTTGTATTCAATTTTAGTTTCCTAGTAATTTTTATTGAATTAATTTTATTTTGAATATATAGAACTATTTCTTGAAGTAAAAACCATGTGAAAAGAAGTTCTTAAAAATGTGCCCTCCCTCCAATAAATGTTACTACACATCTCTAGACAACCAAAATAATTGATTTTGCTTCATCCTTCCTATTATTTCGTTTTTGCAAAAATAAGCAGGTTTTTACTGTTCTCTTAAAAAGTGGTATGTATATCACTTTGATTTTTTTCAATAGACTTTATTTTGTTAAAGCAACTTTGGTTTCATAGCAAAATTGAGAAGAAATTACAGAGAATTCCATATCTCCCCTACCTCCATACAGACACAATTTCCATCACCATGTACGTCCCTCTCCATAGTGGTGCATTTATTACAACAGATGAACCTACATTGATGCATCATTATCACCCAAGTTCACAGTTTACATCAGGGTTCACCCTTGGTAGTGTATATTCTACGAAACATATAATGGCATGTATATACCGTGTAGTATCATAGAAAATAGTTCTACTGCCCTAAAAATCCTCATACTCCACGTATTTACACTTTCCTTCCCTAACTCTTGTCAACTACTGATCACTTTATTGTCTCCATAATTTTGTCTTTTCCAGAAAGTCTTATAGTTGGAATCATACAGTATGTAGCCTTTTCAAATTGGCTTTTTTCACTTGGCTTAAGTTTCTTCCATAAGTTTCTTGATAGCTCATTTCTTTTTAGAGCTGAATAGTATTCCATTGACTGGATTACCACGTTTTATTTATCCATTCACCTACTAAAGAGCATCTTGGCTGCTTCCAAGTTTTGGCAATTATAAAGAAAGCTGTTATAAACACCCTGTGCAAGATTTTGTGTGAATCTAAGTGTTCAATTTATTTTGGTAAATAACAAATAGGGCAATTGTTGGATCATACGGTAAGAGTGTGTTTCAACTGTAAAAACTGCCAAACTATCTTCCAAAGTGGCTGTACCATTTTGCATTTCCACCAATAATGAATGATCATTCATGTTATTCCTCATATTGCTTTTTTACTTAGCAGTATATTCTGAAAATCACTTCTTCACAACTTTTAGAGATTTTTGAAAATGATGTTTATACCTACATAACATTTCACTATATGAGTGCACCATAGTTTATGTTTATTTAACCAATCTGTGTCTGTGTGCATGCATGATCTATGTAGCTACTTCAAAGAAAGTGAGCCTAAAGCCACAGAAATCAACAATTGAAGATATTTATCTTGATACAAGGATGAACCTGTCCATTGTCTCAAATGCCACTTTAATCATGAAGTCATTCCAAGGAGAAGTTTGCTTATTTTCATTGTGCTGTCACTTTCCACTGCACTTATTCCTATCATAATATCTATAGATTTGATTGATATTTATTATTCCATTTTAGTCTCCATCAGCCTGTTTTACTCTAAGTAACTTATAGTTTTCCAAATATGGTTGAGCACTGACATTGTTGTAGATTAATTCTGTGTCACTGAAATTATGTTCTTTTTGCCCCCTTTTTATGGTAGTTGCAGAGATTTTGATTCTTATGTTTATTTGCAGTCCTTAACTGATGGCAGATAATCTGGTGGGCTGCACTGGTGCACATGCTGCATTATCACTGTGACTTGGACACTTGGCAGTTAGGTTGATTTTCTCTTCCTTTAGTTTTCTCTGCTTCCCTCTCCTCCCTAAGCAAATGGAAGATCACTTGTAATTTCAATCAGAAAAAAACTTTCAATTGTGTTTCAGAGATACCTGTTACTTTATATATAGTGATCTTTATGATCTATTAAAGTAAAGGTGAATGACAAGATTACTTAAATATCTGTCATTTTTTTTCTGAACAAGGTTTTGTTTGGTTTTTGTCCTAGTTGTTGTTATTATTGTTTCAGTTGTAGTGCTAAGAAACCTATATCAACAATAGCCACTGCTTTGAAATCAAATAATGTTGAAAATAATAAACAATATTATTAGTATTTGCAGTATATTGGGAAGATGCTTGAGGTGACATAACAAAGTATATGAAGTCTTTTTTTCCTTTCTTCCTTTTTCCTTCTTTCATTCTTTCTTTTATTCTGTCCTTTCTTTTCTTTCTGTCTTTCATCTATCCATTCTTTAAGCATTTATTCCTCAAACATATATCATATACAAGGTATTATGTTAGATGTTACGATCAGTTAATTTTTACATATATTTTAATACCTATGTTAGATGATGTTTTCAATATTGAATGAAAGAAGGATATAGTGTTCTGTTCCATAGATGGATTTGAATTGAGAATATAATAAATCACAGCTTAATATTTATCTCAATGAATTTACAGACTTTGAAAGCATGGTTGGATTATTTGACGTTATAATGCAGAAGAGTTCATGAATTATTAGCCTAAATTTTTTATATGTACCTCACACAAAATATGGACACTCTACTTCAGAGGAAATTTACTATATAATGAAAATGCATTTCCTCAAATGAAGTTTAGTGAATCAAGCTCAAGACTGCTTGCTTCAATTTTCATTTATTTTCTTTATGCTCTTATTCATAGCAGGAGAAAAAAGTCTGGTAAGCACAGGACCATTAAATAAAAGTCATTTCATTGAAAAACCTGTGCTTAAAAAGGATTATCTGATCTACAGTTTGGGATTCTGCCTGCTATTAGATGACTAAGCCCCAACTCTCAGTAAAGAGACCTTTTATTAAATGCTAATAGAAATACAAAGACATTAAAGAAAACAGGGAACACCACAATGAGTCAGAAATACAGTACAATAAAACCTAAATATTCTTCTTCTGACCAAAGAAAATCACTTTTTCTCCAAGGAAAATCACTTTAAAATGTCAAAGATTTACTGCCCAAAATATATTCATTACTTCATACAGTTATTTATCAAAAAATAAGCCTTTAACACCTAGGATATGCAGGACACTGAGTTGAGCTTATAGGTACATACTAAATTCCTCCTGGCAAAAATGAGTATGGAAAAGTTTCTATCAATTGCCTACATGTTCAGCATATCATCCTTAGAGCAGTGACAACGTTGAAAGCAGTAGTATAGTTTTCCACAATAACAGTACAACTATTGCATAAAATAACAGGGTAGTACCATGCAGTGCATTCAACTTTAGATATGTATGTGAACTGATTGAATGGGGTTTAACACCTTGCTCTTCAAATTACTATCAGTGTAACCTTGGACCATCCATGTTACTTTTCCCAGTTTAAATTCTTTTATATGTTATATAGAGATAAACTCATTTACATTTCACAAGTGAATTAGACAATGAGACTTAAAGATTCTGATGTACATTTGATTCAGTTCAGGTGACATTGTTGTCCCATGTTCATTGTTCCCTAACTAATCTCAGCTACCTCACCTTTCCTCTTCCACATTGATATACACCAAGCCTTTTCTACTCATTTCCAAGTCCTATTTATTTTTATAACTTGCATCTTTAACCTATATTACATATAAATTCGAAAACATCTCACGTTTTACATGTTTTTTATTCTTATACATTAGAATACATTTTATACATTATTTGTATCTATGATCTGTCTTCATTTACAATTTAACACCAAATAGCCATGCATCAGGGTAATTAGATCAAACATAATTACACTTGTGTATCTAATTATCCAACTGAAGTCTTTAAAAATGTAATTTAATCTTCACAATGATTCCCACCATCAACATCACAACCCATTGCCACTTAATTAAGGCACCAATATCAAAATCTAATTCTAGTTGTTTTTATTTTTGCATAATTATATCAATGACAATCTTAATTTTGAGTTCCTTTTCTTTCTTTCTTTTTTTTTTTTTTTTTACCTTTTTACTTGGTCAAGTTGGGAAAATCCCCATATAATTTTAATTTACACCAATCAAAGAATGTATAGGCAGTCCAAAACTGCAGGTACATATCTGACAATATTTGTTGGTAAACTTCAGCGTGCTAATGTATGGTGCTGGATGACAGAGCAAGGAATCATACATCCAGTCAAAGTCTGAATTACATAGGATCAAATATTCTTTAGTCTGAAATGATTTTGATAGTTATTCAGAGAAGAGAAAGGATGATCTAGAGCAGCGGTCTCTAACTTTTTTGCCACCAGGGACCGGTTTCATGGAAGACAATTTTTCCACTGACTAGGTGGGGGTTGGGGGTGGGGACCCGGGGAGCGCAGCTCAGGCGGTGATGCAACGGTGCAGCGATGGGGAGTGGCTGTAAATACAGGAGAAGCTTCCCTCACTGGCCTGCTGCTCACCTTCTGCTGCGCAGCCAGGTGCCTAACAGGCCACAGACTGATACCTGCCTGCAGGCCGGGGATTGGAAACCGCAGGTATAGAGAGTCCTGGCACTCTTGAATGTGGCATGTAATCCTAAAAGAAGATAAAGTCCAATTTGTCTCTTTCATCTTCATTGTCTTCTAAATCTTTTTACTGTCTATTTTTAACAAAGTTACATGAACATATCTCTAGTCAGTTTTTTCTACAAGGTTTTTAATGAAGAATAGCAACCCCTCTGCTTCTCTTTTTTCTACTTCACTATCACCACACACAACCACTTTTTAATCTTCTACAGGTAATTATTTTGTTACCTATATTCATGCCACTAAAAACACATGCTGATGTTGCTTTTTAGATTTTTTAGTTTCAGGCACAAACTATTCACTCCCAGTATGGAATGTAAGGATTTAGTTGTTTCTGCACACACACCCTTCCCCCAACCCCATTCACCACAGCTGAATACTCTTCCTATTCACCTACCCTGCAAACATAGCCATGTTGTAATTTTGCTTAGCTCAACATTCATTGTACACTTTGCTATGATGTGATTAACCTTTTTTCCTACATTGACATTGTATTACATGTAGTTTTTACTTAAACAGAAATAGCAAAACCAAGCCCTCACCAATTATCTAAATATCTCCTTGAAGTTTAAATACATCATGTATCCCATCAATTAATATCTCTAAGTGAGTCTTTTCTAGAGACTGTTATCCTACTCCACTCATATCTGCCAGAATTCTCCATTTGTTGCACCAGGGATACTCCTTCACTATAATCTAAAGGATTTCTTTGGCTGTCTTCACTTTTTAAATCTCTTGTTTCTTGTGTCCTACTCCTTTCTTGTTTTTCTGCCTTGTTTTGGTAGATTACATCCTCCAGTAACTATGTTTTTTGTTGTTTTTGTTTTATATCTGGTATACATTAAAATGACTTTACACTCATATATTTTGGGCAAGAATAGAATTCCAGTTTGTAAATCTTTTATTCAGAATTTTGAAGGAACTACCCCATAGAATTCTATTTCCAATATTGCTATGAAAATGAAGTTATTCTTACTATAAGTTATTATTTGTAGATTTATTGTATGTCCCAATTTGCTCAAGAAAGTGGCCATTCATGACTGTTTTTACAGCATAATTATTGATATTACCCTATTTGATATCAAAGAGGCTCTGATTCATGTAATAAATTATATAATTACACTATTTATATCTGACTTTTTCTAATCATAAGGTTTTAATTCTTCTTTTTGTCCCATGTGATCTGTAATTTTGTGATGATATGGTCTGTTTTCATTCACTGTTCTAAGCATCGTCTTTCTCTTGTGAGAAATGTCCTTGTATATTTCAATGGTGATTTCCTTCTCTTAGTTTTATTCTCTATTTCTGAAATTCTATTCCTATAGATGATTGGTCTCCTAATTTTTCTGTTTTCTTTCCAACTTTTTGCTTATTTTTTGTTTCAAGCTATCTTCTAGAAGATTGCATCAAATTTATTTTCAAAGTTTTCTAATGAGCTTTTTCTCCCCTTCTGTCATATATTTAACATGCAAAAACTAAGAGCTCTTATGTGTTCTCTGAATATTTATTTCTGAATTGTATCATATTCTTGTTCTATAGTTGTAATACATGTATTTTGCTGAGCTGACATTAATGAAAAAATTTTGAAGGTTTTTTTTTAACCTTGCATGGTCTCCTGAAAATTACAATTTTACTGTTTGTTTGATGGTCCCTTTTCATGTAAAAGGTTTTCCTCGGGTGTCTGATAACCTTCAACTGATTTCCTGTATTAAATTATTGAAGACTAAAAAGCTGAGTGCTTGAGGTTCATATATGAACAGAGAACTTTCTGGAGGGGTAATTTTCCTGGCCCTTACCTCTGGAAAATGCCAACATCAGTACCTTAGGAATCTTGTTTTGATATGCTCAGATACTCCAGGAAAGTACAATTTCCTGTCTATTGGGAAAAGATACTGCTTCCTGGGTTCTGGAAATCAAGCAAGGAATGCTAGTCAAAATGGAGAAGGAGATGTCACTATGCATATGTTCTAGTTACTTGTTTTCAATGTACTTATTAATCTCAACTTTATGATGTTTCCCCTAATTCTAAGCATTGGCTGTGATGGTACTGAAGAAGTCACCTAGCCACACAGATGAGAGAAGGCTTTTGCTGCTTCTCAGACTGACTTGAAACCACTTATCTTTATTTAAACCAACACGTTTACAGACATACACTCTCAGAAGTGTCTGATACTACCAAATTTTATGGTTTTGGAGGACTATGAGGTATAAATTAATTTGGTGCTTGGCATTCCCATTGCCACCTTGGGAATCTTTTCTCTTGGATGTGTTCTGTCCTTTATCTTTTGTTCATCTGCTTCTCAGCCTTCAAAACTGATGTGGTGTCTTTTCTCTCATTCTCCATTTCCTTCTAGATTTGTGTTTCAGAAAATAATTCCCATATTATTGCATACAGTGATTTTATTGAGAGCAAAATTTGAAGCAGCTATTAAATCTGCCAGGTTTATCTAGATGCTTTATTAGGGTTGTATTATTTTTAATATCCAATTTTATTGACCACAAAGTCAGGTACCAAAATGTAAAATTTTTAATTTTATTTCTAATCTGAATCTAAATTCGATCTTGAATACCCATTCAGTTGATGGTAGAAAATCTAATCGTCATTATTCCTAGAGTAGATTCAATCAATTTAGAGTTTTCTCAATCAATTCAAAAGTTATGGGACTAAATGCCCAAAATCCTATATAGGCTTAATAAGCTACTGATTTCACATTATGCTAATGTGGGACAAGGATATAGGTAGAATCCCTGCATAGTTTGCTACCTACACAGTTATTCAGCAAGCTAAGCAGAATCCCTCTCATCTCAGGTCCCTGTATCTACCTAAGCTTTTAATTATTATGCTCTTTTCCTACTCCTCTAGTCTGGATATTTTTATTTACCTAATAAAAAAAGGAGAGGAAATTAAGACAGATCCTTAACTTAGTGTATAATTTTCCTAATTTTTAGGTCAGAGGCCACGATTAAATTTATTTTGTTCCAATTTTGTGCCTACCTTCTTTGAAGCATCAAGATAAAGTTAGTTTAAATGTAGAAGCAAATGTAAAATAAATTATAAATAAATATATATGTGTATACACACACAAATGTTACTATTAATTAACTAAACAAAATTATAGCCAATGATGATTATTTGTTGTACCTAGTATATTATCTTAATTGATATACAATTAATATAAATTTATATATAAATTTTTTTTCACCTAATATATCACTGGCAATGATACACCATTATTTTTATTTTATATTACTATTGTTTTGAAGAATAATCTTGGTATACAAATCATGCACTAAAATTCTTGTCAAATTTTCCAAATATTTTGTGAAGATAAATTCTAGATGTAGAATTACTGGATTAAGGTAGAGAACATATGTAATATTTTATTGAATATGACAAAATTATTTCAGGGCAGCTCTCATTAATTCACAATGTGAACAGCTTAAGAGACTCCCTCTTTTACTACTTTCTTACAAAAGCTTGTAAGAGTAGGGAGAACGTCAAAAATATTTATTGTTTCCTTGCTTCAGAAAATATTCTGCTTACCCTGGTATAAACAAATTAAGCAAAGTTGTTGGTTTAAAAATACGAACCTGCAAAAACCCGTGTCTACATTAGTGAAGCAAAAATGCAAACCAAAAATCATAACAGGCCACTCACGATCACAATATAAAGAGCAAACAACAAACAAACAAACAAATAAATGCAGCTATAAATATTCTTTGGGGATTTGCTCATGAGATCCAGTAATATGGACAGATTTTGGTATGTGATTGCCAGGTTTTGGTATGTGGACTGAATTTGGTGAACGAGGTAGAATATGCCTGTTCTAACTGCCATTCAAAAGGCTTAATGCTTCCTACCTTAGCAATATAATCATGGTAGAGGAAGTGATTTTTAATTATCAGCTTCCACTTAAATAAGGTAATAGCAGAAACTCTTTGTGAAGTGCCTGAGGTAGATTTTAAATGTCATGAGATGTGTTTGGAGCAAGATGACACAGGAAGAGCTTTAAAGTCTGTGTGCTTACCTTATTACTCTTAGTTCTCTATTGTTCATCAGTCTAATAATGAAAGACGATAGGTTCCAGGACATCTGTATTTATCAATAATAGATGAGATAAATTAGAAATGATTCCTAAGAATGAGTGGAAACTGACAGGAAGTTATTATGATATAATCCAAGAAACTGGACCTGAGAAAATAATAAAAATTGCTAAAACTTCTATGATACTTACTATGTGCCATGTACTGTTTTAAGTGCATTATATATGATTGCTTATTTTAATTGTAAAGTTAGCCCTGTAAGGTGTATATAATTATTATACTCATTTTTTAGATGAAGATAATAGGCACAGAGAGTTAAATAACTTGCCCAAATTCAAAGGCTTGATGAAAATGGAAAAGATAGATTATCTGCTCAAAGCAAACCCCTATACTGACTCAGTATATTGATATTGGCAAAATATATTATTAAATACCAAACAATATTACAGTTTTATCTCTAATATACTAGTTAGATCAGTATTTCTCTCTAGAATAATGAAAACATTTTCTAGTAAGATCTGTGGCATAGTTATATTGGCATTTAAGTCTACACAAATATCTATCTGGACAGCCTATACATTGACAAGCATATGTTGTTTTAACAATTAACATACATCTTGCTGGGGAACTGAATAAGGACTGGAGGAAATTCCTATCACATTAGTTGTGCAACTCATCTGAGGTCAATGCTATGCACTTTTTATCTTGAATCCCCAGCTGTTCATGAAAAGAACCTTAATGTTTTGGGAGACAAGTTTTAGAAGGATTATTAAATTTAAATACACACACACACACACACACACACACACAGGTCTTGATATTTAGCTTAACTCTCTTTTTATAGAAAAAGACTGCAATTTATTCATCTTAAATTTTCGAAGTCACCCTTAGCCAGTATAAGTCAGAGCACATTTAACCAATTAATCCTAGAAATATGAGAATCCATGAGGTCTGTGGGCAGATTCTTCTAAAATGGAGGCACAATTGCCTCCACGTAGGAGATTCTCAAGAAGTTTCACTTGAGATGGTGCAGTTGGGCAACATGTTCCCATGAAGAGTGTATAATTCCTAAACTGAGAAAAGGCTGGTTCAGAGAACAATCTGTGAGAGTGACTGAGAAATAAAATATATCAGACCAAAAAATAGGACCAATTCTTTCATGAAAACATTCTGAAAATGCTTCCCCATGGGTTGAATTCTGCTAAGAAGTAGAGGATCCAATAGGGAAGATAATAGAGAATCATCTTAAATATTAAGACAGTAGATCTTAAGATAACAATTTTAAAATAATAAGATAATAAATGATTCTGTATCATCTTAAAATAGTAGTAAACTTATATACTAATTTCTGAAGACTAATTAAGTCATCCTTCAGACAACTCCAGAGAGCATTTTTTTTCTCTCTAGCACAGTTGCTGATGATGGACAAAGAAGCCCCAAATAATCTATATCTGAGTATTCTTAGGGCTTTACCTAGGATTAGGAGATAGATGAAAAAGGAAGGCATGGTGCCTAGTCATGTCTGTTCTCTTCAGTTATATCATTCTTACTGGACCCTAGACTTCCCAAAAGAAATTCAATCTGAAAATGTAGAACTGACCTCATAAAATAACTTAGACTGTTCAAAATATTCATCATCCCCAACAAATTCTCCTTGGCACTCATGATGGGAGAAGTGAGCAAGGGGAGCAATGCACCAGGTTTTCTCTTCTCTGGCCATGACAGGGAGGAAGGTGGTATTAATTCAAGAAAGAATACTTAAGGCAGGCTGTGTGCAGTTTCAGAAGTATAGATGAGGACATCCCTCCTGCCTTGTCTTGTAACACTCTCTTTAATCCAGGTTATCCATGGATTATCCTTCCTATGTATAATCTCCAACATCTTTCCTTGGAAGAGTTAATCCCCCAAAATGTTCCTAAATATTTCAATTAATTGTTTGAAAGACAAAATTTCTCAAGTTCTGATATCATGAAATGTCATGAAAGAATAATAAGACAACTATACCCTTTACAGAGAGATAATTATCAACTTTTAGAAGACTAATCCTATAGCCTGATGAGAATATTTGGCAGAAATATCACACCATTTTCATACTTTTAAAAATGCATTCTATTAAAACCTCCTACAATAAGGAATTATCCCTAATATTAACAGTGTTATTTGCTATGTTATCCATTAACATATTAGTTGCTAATACAAGAAAAATTTGCTAAACATTATTTATCCATATAATATATTTGACTTCTAAGGTTCTTTTTCAATTTCTTTTCTGTTAAGCAGGAACTCTCAAAAGTGCCTTGTTATTACTAGACTTCCTGCAAGGAAATTTAGATACATTTCCTCGCATACTCCAAAAAATATTTCCATGTGACAGATATTATTATCCCCGTGTTACAGTTGAGGAAAATGAAGCTTGGAAAATGATGTTCCAATGGTCAAAGGATAACAGTGGGTAGAAACATCATATGAAGTTGCATTAGTCTAAACTGGAAATCTTTGTTTAAAATCACTGCTTTAGTTATTTTGCTTATATCCATACATAGTATAAATTATATATAAATTATTACTGTTTAATAATTTATTTTTACTCTATCAAAATAGCACCATTGTCTGTTATGCCTTTTATTTATTTGAAACAAAATATTAGCTATTGGGTAGAAAATGACTTTTGGATTAGTTATTAAGTGTAAATGTCCAAAAATAAGGCAGGTTAAAGCATTCAGTCAGATAAAATCTTTTAATGTGGTATAATTAACATAATTTCTTATTATGGTTTCACTTCAGTGTTTTTATGACATGTAAATAGTTTAGCTATCACTCTATGCAGATGTTCATGAATTATTGATCTAATCTCTGTTTAACCAAAATCACTTTGCTCCACTTTTTCCATAAGTGGTGTATATTACGTAAAAATGCAAAGGTCTCAATTATTCATGATTTGAAAAGATGATTTCAAAATAATCCAATGTTCCTTAAAATAAATTCAAACAAATTTCAGTTGTATGAGCACAATTTAACTTCTAAAAATATGTATAATAGTCATGATTATTAGATACATTTTGTGGGTTAAAAACTACACAATGACTATACAATGAAAGAAGATTACTGAATTAAATAAATTCTACTCAGGCTATCAGATATGAATTACTCAGGCCTCCTTTCCAGTTACTCTGTATATAAACATCTAAGGTAGAATGCAATAACTTTGCATATTGAATTTTACTATTCTTTAAAGTAAACTATGCAAACTATGTTAAACTATGTTAAAATTGGACTCCTGTAAAATGTGAACATTGAGCCTGTGCCATAAATCTATTTTGGGAAAGCAAAAATTGCTTTTCTTGTAAACTTTTGTTCCACTTGAAGTCCTCAAGAATATTCAAGGACAAAAATGTGTCTCTTTAATTTAAAAGGGTATCTATTTTTATATGCATGTGAAATGTTGCATGCAGCTTTTCTACCTAATTCAATCCCTCAGTATGCTGCAAAGTCAGTTTTAAAACTTTCTTTCTTTATATCACAACTGAAGGTTGTTTTCTAACAAAATCTACTGAAAAGAGAATTTAAGTATTTAGGAAAAGGAAAAAGCACTGGTTAGTTGGTTGAATAAGAAATAAGTATGACACACTTCTGTGTCCTTTAATTTAGATGGAAAATAATGAATATGTGATGCTTCTTTTCTTTTCAAGGCAACCGTATGTCTTAGCAACAAATACTTAAGAACATGTACATTGCTGTTCACAAAACACATTTGATGAAGGATCAGAAGTTCCCTCCTATATAATGTGGTGACAAAAATAACTTCTAAATAACTCAGTTGAGAAAATTAGGAAGGAATAGGTTTGAGTCTTTGCTTTGAAAACCATAACTTGGTGAACACAGAGACTGAGAAGAGGAGGAAAGGGAGAAGGAGGAAGTCGAGGAGGAGGAGGAAGAAAAAGGTATGTAAAGAGAAAGGAACCAAATACATATTATAGCTGATTCTCTCTTCTTACGGAGGAAGAGTGTTACTGCTTTTATGAACACATACTCCAAGAGCTTTTATTAGGCACCTGTTATCCACCATGTGATTTATACAATCACATTTAATCCTCATAACAATGTGTTCTTCATATAGAAGAACTGATAGTTAAAAATTAACTGGAATTTTCTCCTGATTATGTAACTTGGACAAAAATCTAAACTCATTCTTTTTCCATTATATCAATCACATTAGTTTTGGGTCCTGTTGCTTTGACTCATAAGCTGCATTCATTTGTTCTTTAGCCTTGTGTTTGTATGATGAAATTTGTGGCTCCTATCAAGGCTCAATTCAAATGCTGCATTTTGAAGGAAACATTCCCTGAATTTCTAGATTGAGGAAAGTCTTTTATTAAGATTTCAGAGCTCAGTTCTCAGTTAAGGTCCTCATTGCACTATCCTTTGAACTATTGTTAATTTTGCAGACATATCTATTCAGTTCTAACTTATTTGAGGGCTGTATGTACTCTTGTCTGTCTCTTTTCTAAATTCCTTACATGTCTACTAGTGTTAGATACATAATAATTACTGAGAAAATGACTCATTCATGATTGAAAGGACAAAAGAGTTGACAGTAGTATGAGTACATTAGTTAATTAATTGTCCCTGAAATAGTTGATCTGATTATACATTCCTTAACATCAAAATTCAAAGTAGAATTCCATTTTGTACTGACTTTCAGATTTTTAAACGGTGCTAATAACTTTAATGTTTGTATAAAATATGCATATTTAAATAAAACACTTTTTTCCTAGACTTATCAAATATTTTTACTGGACTTCAAAATCATATACTCAAGTTGTTTATATTAGTTAGTTTTAAATGAGAATCATAAACACTATGAATGGGGGGTAAAACTGACAGTTTGTCTTAGGTTGTCATTTGCATGCAGACTCCTTGTTCACAAAAAATTTGCAAATGTTTAAAATCAATTAAATATAGTAGCTTTAATTTTCTTATCAATAGCATAGAAATACTTTTTGCCTCTGTCCCACAGATTTTAGGTGGTTATGTGTAAACTGTATGTATGATAATGTATGTTAGGAAATATATTAATAACTGCTATTATTAATGCATTTTTATTTTATAAGGAAATAATATTTTCACTGTATGAACACAAAAAGAAACTTATTATTTAAAATCTACTTTTTCTTCACTGTCTCCACAGAACACAACAATCTTATACCTGGTCCTGTGAATGAGAGAAACTTTTGAAAAAAGAAACTTATGAAAGTAGAAAAAAGGCAACTTTTCTGGTGAAGAAAGGAATAAGGTAACCATAAAAACAATTCACAGTAAAAAAACAAACAAACAAACAAACAAAAAAACTTTCTATAGGTTATAGAGAAATAAATTTCTATATAACATATTTCAACTTTGTAGAGTATATTAAATATACAGTATAGTAAGGCCAAGTTACTAGGGTAACAACTATTTATATTATCATATAAAATAAAAATGTAAATAATGCTACTGAGCACAAAGGAGGTCTAATTAACTGTCCGTGGGTAAGACAGGGAAATTGAGAAAAATTAGGGAAAGCTTCATGGATATGGATGGCATGGCTGTGAAAAATCAGTATCAAGAATCATCTTGATGATCATCTTGAAGAATTGGTAAGAATTTTTCAGTCAGCCAAATATGGAAAGGACACGCCAGGGTTAGGAAGGAACTGGAGAAAGATTAAAAAAAAAAAAAGCATTATAATACAGTATATTGTGTGTTGGGGAAATAACACTATTTTCCAACTATAAGGTGCTCCTCTACAAACCTCCATTATATTTACTTTGTAATTATTAATTTATTAACCAGAAGATATAGGGTTTCTACATAGGCAAACTGCAAGTGATTTCCCATTTTAAGTATATTTCAAATAATTATAAGAGAGAAATTCTGTTATAGAATGACTGAATTAATGTCCACTTAACCCTTTTTCCCATTAGCAACCAGAGAAAGAGAACATATTAAAATGAGCAGAACAAAGGATTCTAGTGACTTGTTAAAAACTATGTAAGCCGGAGCTTCAGGAATGATGTTTTTAAAATATTGAGAAAGAGAGAAAAAGTCAATTTAGAATTCTATACTCAGCTAAATTATCTTAAGAAATTTGGCTGACATAAAACAAAGACATTTTAAGAAAAGCAAAAGCAGAGAAAATTCATTGCCAGCAAAAAACCCTTGCACTGAAAAAAAAAAAAAAAAAAAAAGACAGAAAAATCAAGGTAGATTTTCAGCCAGATGAAATTTGGGTCTAAACAAAGTAATAAAGAATGATGAACATGGCAAAATCATGAGTAAATGTAAAATATTTTTCTCATTTTTAATGCAAATATACTAATATATTTGGAATTTTTAAAGATATATATGAAAATTATATGTCAATAATAGTACAATAGATATGAGTCAGAAAACTGATTTATATAGCTGAAAGATTTTTACACTATAAATGAAGTGGTATGTTACTTAAATTTGACTATGATAAAAATGTATGGTGCAAATTCTGAAGAAACAACTAATAAAAGAAGTATAGCTAATAAGCAAATAGTGGTTATAAAATGCAATCATAATTTTCACTTAAATAAAAGGACACAGAAACAGAGGAGTATGTATAGAAGCATTACACAATTAAAAATTAAACAGAAAAATTGAAAATTTTTGTCCAGGCACATTGATAATTATATTAATTTTAAATGCCCCAGGCACTCCAATTAAATTCATAGATTGTAAGACGGACAAAATACAATGTATAGTAAATATAGACAAAAATCTACATGAATAAAGAAGACTTGATTAATATCATTAACCAATTTGAAGTTCATATTTATAAAACATTCCACACAATAATTGTGGTTCATACTCCACTAAAATGATATGGAATATTCATGATAGTCTCACTTATTGGACACAAAACACATTTTAATAAATTTAAAGTTATTGAAATCTTAAAAAGTTATGTTCTTTAACAAAAAAGAAACTAGCCTAGAAATCAATTACAAAAATTACTTTGGGTCCACAGATATGTGGATATTAACAAACTTAAAAAAAGGTGAATAAAAGAAATATCAATGGAAATGGAAAATATTTCAATTGAAGAAAAATATTTTAAAAATTAGTACTTGTGGGATATATCTGAAACAGGATTTAGTGGTAAATTTATGAATTTACATGTTTATATGAGAAAAGATGAAAGATTTAAAATTAATTGTTAGGTAGTTACCCAGGGATTCTAGGTCTCCTAGGAACGAAAGCTTGTGCCTTGCCTTGGTGCAATTGCCGCACCTGGGATGAAGGACAAGGGTGAGCCCCAGGCCCCGTCTTGGTCCTGCCCCACCTAAGTCCTGCCTGGAGTAGGAGGAATATCCGCTGAATCTGCCAGTCAGAACTTAGCGTGCCAACTGCAAAAGAATGCAGAGGACTCTCTAACCCATGGGCCAAGTAGCATAGAGTTCGGAAAGTGACCTAGAACCCACATGAGTAGTAATACTCAGGTACGCAACTCCCAACTGTTGAATTAAAGTAGATTCCATGGTGACGTTGAACCATGGGGAGTTCCCCATCTGGACACCATAAAACAAGATCAAGACCATAACCAAACTCTCTTTCTCTACTGCAACTAGAGGTCTGGTGATCATCTGTGGTATATGTAACTTGCTTTGTAAACCCATGTCTTGCTCTTGCTCTATAATCCTGTCTTGTTTCCCCTCAATTAATTTCACCTCATGCTTGCCTTACTTTACTGTGTCTCATCATTCTTCTTCAGCCATGAGCAAACCAAGAACCAAGAACACAGAAGGAGACTATACCTGACATTGAAGTAAAATTTTTACCTGAAAGAAAATTAAACTCATATTAAGCATAAGCAAGAAAATATTAATAATAGATGAAATCAGTAATATAGAAATATAGATGGTGGACAAGTAACAGAGAAAAACAGTAAAATCAAAATCTTTTTTTTCTGTCAAAAATACTAAGAAAATTTATAAACTTATAGAAAGATTGATTTAAAAAAGACAAAAAATACCAGAAAAAATTAGGGAGATGATACCATTATCTATCCTATAGAAATTAAAAATACAATAAAGGCATATTTTAAACAACTTAATTTTTATCACCATAGATTCATTTTGTCTGTTTTTGAATATCATATTGTGGGGGTGAGGGGAAATGCCCTTTTTCCCCAAAAGTTTGTGAAAGATCAACTCACAATGAAAGCAGATTAATAAGAGGAAGAGGAAGAGGTTTATTTAATATGCACATTGGGAGAATCACAGAGTGATTACCCAATATCCCAGTGGGGTACAGATATTTTTATATCCTCCTTTTAGAGGGGAGAGGGAGATGAGGAATATAAGTAATTCTGTTTAGGGGCAATAAATGGTTGCTAGGGAGGATGGATGCATGGGAGAAACAAGTTAACTTGTAAATTAACCTGAGAGACAGGTGTTATGTTTAAAATGATTTGGGCCAGGTCTGGTTGCATTCATGATCTTCCTTTCTGTAATATAGTGAGATAACAGGGAGGGGGAAGGAAGTCAATTGTTCTTTTGATGGGTCCATCTGGTTATGCAGACAGAGGGAAAGTCCATTTCAAGAGTCTGTTGATCTCTAAGGGCCTTTTATTCAAAATATTCTTTTTACCTAGGAGTTATATTTTGGGGTGAAATTTCCTAAGGTTCTTCAATATATTGAAGTAAGCAATATGTGCTTTTTAAAAATTCAGCTTATTTTGCTTCACTATTAAGTCTAAGGTATCCAGGTTTTTAGATGTATCAATAGCTTCTTTCTTTGTACAGTCGAATAGTATTCCATTGTATAAATATATACCAATTTGTTTATTCATTCTCTTGTTGATGGATATTTGGATTGTTTCTAACCAGTACACACGCGCATACAATGACCGTAATACTGATTTCTCATTATTATTTTTAGCTGTAGACATCTACCCGGAGTTTTAGCTGCATATGCAACCACTTAGTCACAGACTACATTTCCAGTTTCCTTTTATGTTAAGTATTGCCCTGTAACTGAGATGCAAGTAGAAGAGATATGAGTATATTTTTAATACTATGTTTATAAAGAATCTGCTTGCTTTGTACTTAATATTTCTCCCTTCAGGCTGAAACATAAGCATGATTCTGGTGAGGTAGCTTTGACTGTTTGGATTTCAGAACAAGATAAGAGGAACCTAAGTCTCTGGCCCCTAGGGAGCAGCCTTCCTCCTACTCCCAACCCTGGCACCGTGCCTCTGGATTTTTACATAATAAGAATTGAACTTCTTTTTAAAGCCTCTGTATTTTGTGCTCACTTTTTTATATCAGCTTAGTCTATATCCTAATCATCACAATATACTTTCACTTATATCTTTAATGAAAATATGTATAATATATTTTCTCTAATTTTACTGGAAGAAAAGTCTGAAATTATTATTTAAAAGCAGATTCCTAGTATCCATACTAGTGTACTCTGGTAAGTTAGGGTTAGAGAGGGACTCAGGAATCCATTTTAACAGGTACTCTATTTGAATGTGATGCACAAAGTCTGGAGACTACAGTTTAGACAAACTTTTCTAGTATTTTTCTATGTTTGGATTAATCATTGATTTTTTAAAATATTAAACACAAAAGAAATATCCTATAATAGAGTGTTATATATTAAGGTTTCTGTAGAGAAGAGAATGCCATATTTTTCAGAAATAAACAGATGTCTCTTAAAAGTGCCACTGACAGTAAATGACCTTGTATAATTGCAAAGTCAATTGCACAAATTCAGTCAAATTCTTCACACAAAAGTTTTACCTAACTCTAGCCATTCTTGTATTCTGGTTACCACTGTAACCAAGGCATCCATTTCAAATGGCAGTTACACTTTTCCTCAACATTAAAGCTAAAAACATCTGATCAATTCTGTATTGCACAATTGTGACATAATAAAATTGTCAAAAGTACTTCCTATAATCTAAGGGGAGCACAAAAAAAAGTTTACAGAACTTTAGAATATCACAGAAAATGTTCTTTTCTAAGATACTATTTTATGAGCTGTTATGAGCTAAATTGTGTTGCCCCCAAATTCATATATTGAATCTTAACCTCTAGTACCTTAGAATGTCATTCTATTAGGACATAGGGTCTTTAACCACTTCGGTACGAGCGTCGACTATAGTCCACAGCCACAGATGAACGTGCACAGCTGAGCATCCACTTTAGCCGACAGCCGTGATCGCACAGCCGAGTGTCGACTTTAGTCGACAGCCAAAAACTTTTACTTTTACAGCTTTTATCTCTGCAGTTGCAGTGTGTACGTTCAGCTAATAAGTTACTACGAATCTGTGACCTTTGAACAAGTCCTTAGTAGGAGTTATTATAGTAATTTTCCTAAAGCTGCCTGTAAAGTAAAACAAGCTTTCAGTGCTTTAAAGCTTTCCTCATCACACAAGAGCAAAACGGATTCATCGTCAATGCACAGCACAAACTATCGTGCAGACTATGAGTGCCGGCTGTGGGAAAGTTTTCGCGCCCAGTAAGCGCCCTACCGAAGTGGTTAAGGAAACCTAGATCTCTTTTATGTAGTAGGTTGTATTTACAATCCCAATGAACTCTGGTTGCCAAACCCTCCTCTATTCCCTACACAACTGCCAAGATGATGACCTTTCTAAAATAAAAACCTAATAATATATTCTCAGGTCATTCTAACTTAAGAAGTACATCATTTCAATTTCCCTTTCCTTTAAATATACCAACCTCTCAATATTCTATTAAGTTCCTTATCTTCTTTACATCTGTCATATGATAACGATTCAATTATTTTCTTGATGGATTGAACCAGCCAACACAGAGGAAAACAAGGAATTTAGGAGATAAACCGAGGCTGTCATCTATACAGGGGTGGCAAGGTTGGTCTCAAAGAATTGTAAACTTTACTTTTCTATCTGTACTAATCTGACAACAGCCTGAATTGGGCTTCCCATGAACAGATACTGTCTAATTCAGAAAAGTCAGAGAAATTGAGACTCCATCCCATCTAAACCATCTAGCTATCCATCCATTCATCCACCATCCATTTATCTAGTTATTTATTTATTCCTTCATTTATTCATTTTTTCTTTCTTTATATGTTTATAAAGTCATACATTAATAAAGGGCCTAGGTAATAAAATAAAATGAACAATGAAACCAGCATAGCTGGCTCTCTACTTTAGCATAAACAGATCAATAAAATTTGGGGGGTCAAGTTTAATTGATGAGGGTAAAGAGCATTGATTCCTTCAACTAGATTGAAATTATGCACGTTCAATGGTACTGACTAGTTCTAGAGAACTAGGGACAGACGTAAATGTTTTTAAAGTCCCTCCCTGCTTTTTGTGGTTTGCATTCAGACATGTGCCACCTGGAGAAAGCTTTCTAATAAATCTACTCTAAATACTTTTTTAAAATCCTCATTTTAAATATTTGTTTTATATTTTGTTCGAGATAGATTGCTATGATTTGGTTTTGGTGACCAACCAACAAATATATCATTCAAATTTATAAAAATATTTAGTAAACATAAATTATTTTTGCTTTACAGATTCAAAAACAAAATTTTGTGGGAAAAAACAACTCCTTTAAATATGTTCTAAACAAAATATTTTTTGTTAATGTGCTTGTGTTATTATAAAATATTGCTAAGAGATTTATTTTGATTGTTTAAAGTTCTTGAAAGGTATATCTGAGGATAAGCACTATTTGGCTAATGACTCAAATGATATTTAAATGCAGGGAGGTGTGTGTGTGTATGAATATGGTTTAAGTATAAAAATGTGTGTATTATGATTTTTTGAATAATGAGTTTATATGTGTTACAAAAAAATCATCAGACGTGATTTTAGGATGGTAAAATGGAAGTATTCATACTGTTTGATACATGATTCTACATGGGTAAAGAGCATATTTATTAAATATTGAATCGAAATCTTAGAAATGGGATCAAAGAATCATCTTCAGAGTTTTGGAGAGAAATCTCTGTGAATTTAAGCATAAATAAATAAGTTTAAATCTAAAAAGTTAATATGATAAACTGATGTAAAGTAAATATCACCTAATAGTAGGGACATCCAAAAGAGAAATGAATTCCCTATAAATTTTTGCATGATTGTATTGCATTGGCGATGAGAAAAATTGGAAATACAGTCTCTGTGATTTTTAACCCACAAAGTAATTTACAAATTGAAAGAATAAGGGATCATTTAGTGCAATTGCATATTTGTTGATGTCCAACTATTCTTGACTCCCTTTAGGGCTGTGAGACAGTGATTCATTGTCTTTCAGAAATATGGCTCCTCTTTTGCTTCTCCCACATCTGTTGACTTTCTTATTTAGCTTCCTTGTAAGTGTGATTCCTAAAAAGAGTATATTTAATGAGAAGTTGATCTGTGATGCCAGTAACAACTACTGTTCAAATACTGTGAGGTTCTTCATGTAAGTTAATATCACTTTTTGAAAATAAATCCCCATAAACCAATATCAAATAAGCAGCAAAATTCTTTTAGGAAGGAATTTCAAGCTTCTATTTCACTACTTGCTTTTATGGGTTTAAGCACAAGCTTGACATTATGTGAATGCAGTTTGCTGTGTTTAATTACTATCATTATTATTATTATAGATACAGTAGTAATTATCTCTTCCTACTGTCTCATTATGTTTTGATCAATTCACATAATAAAAGTTTACTGTAAATATAAGGTTAGGTAACATTCAAGAAAACATGTAATTATGGAATATATAATCATATACAATCTAAACAGCTGAACATTTCCCAACATTTCTAACAATTAAATGTTTAGAAAGTAAAAAATTAGCTGCTTTTAATAACATAGATGCAGTTCTGTAGGCAATGGCTACAGAAGGCTTTATTTGTTGACCTAAAATTACTTTACTTCTGTTATATTAATAACGTCTAGGTTTCTGAAAAACCTGCTGGCAAAAAAAAAAAAATCTTCCCAGCTTTATTAATGATTCATATGGCAGTTTCTGAAGAGACAAGTCCCACAGAGAAGGAGCACTTGATTAATGACCTGGAAACACTTTTCCTTTTCAGCTGATTAAATAAAATTGACTGGATTTTTACATTTTTATAATAAAATGACCCGCAGGGCTGAGATGACACAGTGAAAGCAGCATGTTCACTCTTCAGCAGATTTTTATTTTGTCACTTGTAAAAATGAAAGGGCTAACCACCCGAGCAGAAAAATGCACTTTATCATCGTCCATGGCTGCCATGCTGACAAACGCTGCATACAAATATAAAAGCATGGAGGAAACTAGATAGTGTTTGTATTCAGCATGATTTTGTCTAATGATGACTAAAGTCGTATTATTCCTTGGCCTAGAAACTGCATTATTAAATTATTATTTAAAAAGGAAAAACCTAGAATAAAAAAAAATATCTTTACCTGCAATCTTTAGAGGAATTCAATGTGACCATAAGGAGGATTATTGGATACCTTACTGTAATCCTTCTGTGTTTCTGGGCCAAAGGGATTCTCTTTGGAGACCTAACTTCTGTTCTTATGTTCACATTAACAGGCTCACTGACAGCCCTAGGCAAAACTGTGAAGTAGGCAAAATTGTCTTTTCTTGCATTTCCCACAGCACCAACTTCTTTCTTTTTCTCTCTGGATCCTTTCCAGAGCACTCTTCAGCCAGGATCTGACCTCCCTAACTTGACCTTCTTGCTGTTCCTTGGGTCCCTAAACGCTTGTTAAATTGCCTATACCAGGTTTCTCCCTTAGAGTGGTGCTTTTGTTATTCCCTGTCTCGCTCCTCCAGGCTATGGATTCTATCTGTCTCTATTCTTTGAGATGGAGATGGAGTTCCCAAGCCTCAGGTGATTTCACAAGAAACCCCTCCCTAGCTCTTAACTTGATAAAAGAAACTCTTTAGGGTAATTATCTTGTAGACCAGAAGTTACTATCTGGTAGCCCTGTATTTAGCCACAGGCAGTACTCTGGCCTAACAATTAAATACACAGTGCAAAAACCATAAATTCTGAGTCCTTTTGAAAACTCCAAAATTCCTTCAGCACCAGGCTAGCTTTCCCACTTAGCAACAGACACGGAAAGCTGTCTGAGTTGAGATGCAGGCTCACCACATCTTCCCTTCTCTCTAGTGCCTTTGACTCCAACCCTGAGTGTCGTTCCCTTTATCGCATTGCTCCCATTCTGCTTCTCTCATTGATATTACCAGCCTGACCCCTGTAGGCCTGGGGATTCGGGAGTCCTGGCCAATATCTTAAGTGTTCATTCTGACCTCCAAAATGATATTTGTGCAATTTTATCTTTTTTTCCTCCTAGGGAAAATATATATAAATATTTTATACACAATATGTAATATACATATTATGTGTGTATATGTGTGTGTGTATATATATATATTTAAATATATATATATAATTGCCCTTGCCATTTAACCCAATGAAACAATAACATTGGAATAATTACTAGCTAGTAGGAGTGGTAGACAAGCAGTACCATAGAAAGCTAACGTGATAGTTGATATTTGGGGGCAGATATGAGCTTTCTATGTGCATAGTAATTCTCTGTCAGTCATCTTAACTGGATTGATAGCCACAAAATTCAAATCAGTCAATTAAGCAAGTGGATCACTTTAAATTGGACTGTTATTAAACTCAGAGAAGACTGGTATTAGATAATATACTTGTTTTCACTTCTCTTTATTTTATGAAGTTTCAAGATAGAAATGCAGGCATTTGTATATTTTCACAAGAAGAAGAAAGTAAAATCACTAAAAAATACTACCTGATGACCTTGAGTTAGACAAGCACTGTTCAACCAAAGTCACCACACTATGATACCAAGTCATTCATACTTCTATTGAGTTTTCATGAGAATATAAGAAACTATGGTGCTATAAATTACTTTGAAGTTTCCATGCTTGAGTTGAGTAGGATGGGCTATAATACTGCTTTTTACATCATTAAAATTATATAGAAATAACCTAGTTTATTCCATTTCTGATGTAAATTAATAATATAAATAATTCAGTATGAGTAATTTTACATGTCTAGGTGATATATCATCTAGTACATACTAGAATATTTCAATATACAGTATTTTTGCCATGCATTAACTTCCCCCAGATTAGCAAGAATAGAAAAAAAAAAAATGTGATCCCTGTGTTGGCAGGGATTTTGATCTACTTTTGCAACCACTATACATCTGGCCCTAGAAGAGTACTAATAAATTGTCAACACTATCAATAACTATTTGTTATTTAACAAATTCAGTTGCTAAATGTAAGGTAAACTCTCAGACTCTCCAATTATGAAGCATTTATATAGTCACTAGTAAATTTTAAGCAACTTGATTATTTTTGCCCTTTTCAATTCAGTAATGACCTGAATCTGAGTCAGCATGACTAGTACAAAATTTTTGTTACAAACATTATTTTATGTCTAAATGAGCATTCAATATTACATTCAATATAAGAAATCTATCAAAATCATTATGTACAGATCTCTTATAAGTAATAATTGATACAAAAAAGTGCATTACCATTTGCTTATGAGTTTACCATCTAGTCTTATTGATAATTTTATTTTACCTTCCATTTATACACATAAAATATCACTTAATAGTTATTAAGCTCCAATATAGAAAACAATTATGTATCTGGCCTCCTTGCTACACTCTTTCTTCTTGACAATCCTTTCTCTGTATAGTCACTAGTATATATGCAACTCATTTCATATTTATTATATATTCACAAATATACACATTTATGTGTATTATATATACATTTACATATATTTATATATATAATAAATATATTTTATATACATATATTATACACACATTCTTTAAGTAAGGTTGTTTCTAAATCTTCCCAGGGTAATTGAAGACTGTTTTATTTCTATTCATTGCAATATCAGTTTAGCTGTTTTGAGTTACATAATGATTTTAGCTTTGAAGTTAAAGGTCAACTTCAGGGCAAGGAGCACTTTACTGTGAAGCTGGAAATATAAAGAAGTGTGAATAAAACTGTTCATGACCCTCTGAGTCTCTGTGAGCCAGGACTTAAGCAAGAATTTGAAGGATGTCAAATGCACACTCACTTCAACAGGCCATTATAAATGCCATACAAGTCTCCATAGCATGCAATAAGACTGGCGATGCTGGACACATGGTGGGGTGCCTGTAGCAAAACCATGAGATAATTGCCTTTACATGGAGATCTCTGAGGAGCGCAAAGCCCTTTATGGATTTCATTCTGAATCGATTTGTGTAATTCCCAAATGTGTTCTGCCAAATTACAAAGGGATAGATTATATCCTAACTTTTATAGATAGAAAAATGAGGCTAAAGAAAAGATAGGTACCTTACTGAAAGGCCCAGAAAACTCTTTTAGAACTATTCATTTTACATGACATTTTCATGCCATTGCACCTTTGCTTTTAATTGAGAGCACACTACCACTATGCAGACACTGAGGGAGGCCTCGGAAAACAATTTCATGCAGCTTTCACTTTCAGGTTTATAAGCTCTCAGAAAAAGTTCAAAAGTTCAATTTGATGACATAATAAGAAGTTCAAGGGTTCACAGTCTATGAGTGAAGGCAATGCCATGAAATTAAAGCATGCAGATTATTTTTGCCTTTCATATGCCAAGAAACATTTCTGTTTCTAGCTGAGCAGAAAATTCAGGAATAGTGCTGCTTAAGCATTTTTCTATTTTTATTTTACATGAAATTTTCAGAAGGAGAATAGAAATTGGGGGAAAAAAGTGGGAAAAATGAGAAATTCCTGGTGCCATAAAAGGTGAAAATACTGGAATTCTATTATCTTCTGAATGTGAATCATATAGGTCACTGTCAGCCTAGGAAGTCTCAGTGCTGTGTTGGCCTCAAAGTTCAATTTTCAAAATTCCTTTTGTTTAAAAAACTCTCCTTTGAGAGCAACATTTTCTCCTCTGAGAAAGCGTCTCTTTCTTCCAAATGACAACATTTTGGTTTTCACAAGTCAAAATTAAGTTTTGAATACTTCTAAGTAGATCAGTTTCTACTCTTTAGCACAGGTGAAACAGCTAAAGTCAAGGGAATGGGATTTGATGGTTTGCCTCACTTTCTTACTTTTATAACACTAGAAACATCAATAAAGTTCAAATTGTTGAACTTTGTGGAGTATTGCTTGATCAAAATTAAAATATGGAAATGAATCCTAATAAGTTAGAATCTAAAATAAAATGCCAATGTTAACTTTAGTCTATAAAGGAATGAAGTTTTACCATTGCAATAATGCATATATTTCATTTTTAAAAACAAAATCATCTTATTTATTGTATATCCTTTTAAATAAAGAATTCCATTTATATAGCATCTAGATTCCTGATTTTAAAAACTCAGACTACAACAAGATGAAGTATACTGAAGAGGTCCCAGGTATTCAGGATGAACCATCATACAGGCAGTGAGGCAATGTCTGTAACAGCAGCAGCACAGAAATAATCTCACTGTGATTTGCACGAGGGGGATGGAGGCATGGGTTTACACTGAAATGATTTGGCATTGTCGTAGAGCTCCGTTATGCAGCTAGAAATGTTCTCTGTCCTCAAAGCTTCATCTGCAATTACAGAGTGTGAGACTTCGTTGTCCAGGACAGGCTTTTGTGAAATTTGGATGGGTTCCATGAATCCTCCGACATTCTGTGCAGAGTATGTATGTGTGTGTATGCACATGTTTCTTTGTGGAGAAAGGACACATCATTTTCCTCAAGATTTTCAAGAAAATTCATATTGAAACAAAAAGGGGGGCCAGGATTGTGTACCGGCCTAGAGGCAGTATGGTCCAGTAGAGCTGTGCTCCACTAGGGGTTTGCGACTAGAGGTTGCCCTGGTGTCAGTCTATCACTAGGGAATTATTTGACTTCAGGCAAGTTACCTAATCTTTGCATGTCTCAGTTTTCTCAATCATGAAATGGAGGAAATAATACCCTGCACCTGCCTTTTTTAGCTCATAGGGCTATGGTGAGGATCAAACAAGAATTTGTAAGGAAACCCTTTGCATTAAAGTGTTCTTCAAATACAAGGCCTATGGGAATTAGTCTCTCCTGCTCTTCTCTATATCCCCTCTCCCTAACCTTCCCTTCCTCACAAACTTGCTGGGAGGGAACCCAGCCCTCACTTACAGTGAATCCCCCAGGTAACACTAAATAATACTGCCTCCATGTGCTAAATTCAACATTTTATAAATTCTCACATTTCTGAAGGATGGAGGATGTTGTTAGGCTCTGAACTCACTGGATATGTCTGTCTCTTCTCTAGTAAGTTTTCATCTTCTACCCAGGATTCAGCTCCATTCATTTCCTGAGTCAAGCCTGGCCACGTGAGGGCCGTCTCCATGTGTTCCCTCAGAGCTCTCTTCAGATCTGTAGTATAGCACTTACCAAGCCTCATAGACTGTCAGCACCTTCTCTTCATTCCTCTTTAAATAAACCCTCAACCAACTGTTTCACAGGGCCAGGTACATAGCAGGCATCTGGCAAAGTGGTTGTTGAATAGGAAAATTGACATAAACTGCATTTCCATAGAAAAATCTACATAAAATATGCTGCAATTTCCTCAGAAAGTGTAAAAACTTTCTGAAGTTTTGCTATATGGAGTATAACACATATGCTACAAAATGACATGATTTTCCAGTAGAGAACATCTTTTGTGCCTTATTTTAACTATATTTTAGCATCTTTCATGGCCAATTTGTCTAGTATTTTATTTTGCAAAGCAAAAGTAGTTCCTTAAACTTGTCAGGTTTATTTTATTTTGGTATGGATCCCTTATAGAATTTTACATACATTGCTTCTGTTTGAGAACATTATGTTTAGCGCTAGTTTCAAAGCACCCATTATGTACACATTTAAAATTAAATAAAAAGGAATTCAAGATTATATCAAAATCTTAAAGCAAAGAGAAAAAGCATGTTACTTATCTTGATCATTTAAACCTGCTTAAAATCATCTAGGGTGGTCTAGTTATGTTCCTATCTCCCAGAAATCTTTCTATCATCAAGAGGGAATAAGAGTAAAATTTGTCTCAGATGGTAGCTTGCAATGTTAAAAGCAACCCTTCCTCTTCTCATCCCTAGCCATGTACTGATTAGAGTCTAATTTTTGTTCCTCTACTAGTTGTTTACTAAAGACCATGAGAAAAAATGCAGTTCCTCTAGCAAAAATAGAGTGGCTCGCATCCTTCACATGAGATTTTCATTGCCCATGATTTAGTTTTCAGGACTCTAGTAAGTTTAATCATCTCCCTACCCCATCTCACATTGGTCCTGTCTACCAATCAGCAGAAAGTTCTAGGTACTCTCTCCTGAGATCTGTTCTTCCAAACTTAAGCATCCTTTTTGACAAAGCTCCATATTATTATTAATAGATAATAATAATGCAGCAATTTTGAACATCTCATCTTCAGAGTAAGTAGTAAGTAATCATATCTATTGGCATATTGTTATAATAGTAAATATACAGTTGAAAACTGTATTTGTATAAAAAGTTTATCCCTCCCAATTGGTTCCTTATTTTATTGAGCATGGCTGTTTTTTTTTTTTTACAAAAGATCCCATTTTTCAAACTCATTATGACCCAAACTTTTGCTTTGAGGAGAAAGAGCATGCTCAAAGAAATAGCTCAACTTTGAAGTGTGAGACCTTTTTCATTCTTTCTGATTTTAAGAATAAAATCACCATAAGTTGACTAGAGAACCAAGTAGAGAAGGAAAATAATGTCAGGTCTTAAACCCAGTAAGAGAAATGGTAGGTTACTTTAGCAATTTTTTTAAAAAAATTTTAATTGATATATAATAATTCTGCATATGTATGGGGTATTTATTGATGTTGTGATATGCAAATGTATAGTGAACACATCTGGGTGATTAGCATATTCATCATCTCAAATCTTATCATTTCTTTCTGTTGGTAACATTCAATATTCTCCTCCTAGATATTCCAAGATTTACAGTAGATTATTATTAACTACAGTCATCCTACAGTGCTATAGAACACTAAAACTTATTCCTTCCATCTAGCTGTAATTTTGAGAAATCTTTTCTTATCCTCCCTTCCCCCTACCTCTCCCAGCCTCTAGTATCCTCTGTTCTTCTTTTTACTTCTATGAGCTCAACTGTTTTTTAGTTTCCACATACGAGTATGAACATGTGTTGTTTAAGTTTCTGTTCCTCACTTATTCCACTTAACATAATGTCCTCCAGTTCAAGAAAGTATGGCCAATTGATAGAGTTATCTTGAGATTGTGGTGATAAAAGTATAAATCATTCACTTGGTCTCATAAGTGGTCACATTCCATTGCTTTCATATGAAGTTAGCAGGAATATTTACTGATGTCCCACAGTCTAAAGTTTCGTTTCATCCAATAGGACAAGATATTTTCCATCTTCTTCTGATATTGACCCTCCCTGAAATCTATTCTAGCTCTGCCTTTCTCAATACTAAATGCCTTAAATGCTTTGAAGTTTCATCCACAGAAAATGCTTTTTGTCTTGGTTTCTGATGTCTTTTCTCAGACTGTCTCTATTGCATGCTCTGTTTCATGGAATAACAAAGAATCTTTTCCACCCCTGACCATCCCCCCACATAAATATGAGGATTATCTCATTATGACCAATCTAAGCTTATGTGGGAGCTAGAATTTGTAAGTACCTAAATTTGTTGCAGAAATATTAAGACATGATATTACCAACTCAAAAATATATTTTCAAATTTTATTGAGGATGAACAGAAGAACATATTCATTTTAATATATTCAGGGCACTTTCTGTACATAGTATTGTCTTAGTCATCATATATTGCAAATTCTTAGGCTGTGTTCTATTATTTTTTTTCAAAATTATTTGTAAACTTCTGAAGAACACAGGACAATCCCAGAGTTATAGGTTTTTCATCCTTGTCTTTTTATATACTACATTTATACATTCTTTTCACCCTTGAAGAACTGTGGTTTGAAACTCCAGGGACAAACAAAAACTCTTCTGGTGATTTCTTTCTCTGAAATGTTACTTTATATATTGCAAGAAGAAATATTATAAAAGTAATTTGTGGGCGACCTTAAAAGGTTGGAAAACATGATTATAATTTATTCTACCTAGAACAAAGACATGTATCTAATATCGATCACAAAAAGAGACATAACTTCTTCCTTCAAAGAATTTATAATCTAGTGAAAGATAAAACAATCACATAAATATATATAAAATTAAAACTATGACAAATGAAGAGATGCATAGTGATATGAGAGCAAATAATAGGAATTTAACTTACATAGGAAGATTAAAGAAAACATCCTTAAAGAATTAAGATATCTTAATTTTGAGATATCTGACGGATGACCAACATTTATCTAAATAAAGAAGAACTAGGGATCTTTTCTTTATCTGGAGATGAAGGACCTAAAAGAAGGCCAATGAGGTTAGGGAAGGCAGACTAGACAGAGACATAATTCAAGATGAGTTTGGTGGGGGGAAAAGCACTAGCTTCCCCCCCCCCCCCAAACTCATAGCTAATGTGTTATAGGCCAAGCTCGGAAATTTTGTGTTTTGTGTTTATCCCAAGAATTACAGGAAACAATTGAAGGGCTTTGAGCAACAAGGGTAGGGGATGAAATATGAGAAGGGAAGAAGAATATAACCATATGAATTAGAAGTACATTTTTGAACAGATTCTTCTGCCTGTATTACAACAGCAGATTTCAGAGATGAAAGGCAAGAGTAGGAAAGGTGGAACAGGTAGGTGGCTTTTATGGAATGCAAAGCAGGGATGATGGTAGGATAGATTAGCATAAGAGCAGTGAATTTGAAGTAAAATGAGCACATTGAAGAGACACTTAGGAGATAAAGTCATCAGGACTTGGAAATGCATGGGTAATAGATAAGTTTTATAGACAGGTTTGAAAAAGGCTCAGATTTATGACTTGAGCTATTATGTTTGAGTTCCATTTCCTGAGATAGAGGACAATGAATGAGGAACCAGGTTTCAGGAGAAAATCTATGAGTTGTGAGCTAAAATATGTGAGTAGTTGCAGCACAAAAATAATGTTTTTTATGAAGATTAATTAAGCATCAGTATGCAGGGTGAATTGAGTATGGTAATAATGAAAATGATAAAAACAGAAGACTATTACAATAGTCTATGTGGCAGATATCAAAAATAAATATAAAACCAAATAAATAAAAATCCTAATTTTTTCATTATAAATTAAAATGTGAATGTACTTAATAGATGATTTGCAAAGAGGGAAGGGGAAAGAACTATTTAGATAAAACTTTGTTAGAAATTCTTACTTTTCCTTTGGAATAGGATTATTTTTTGTGGGAAATGGGATTCTACAGTGCTTTCTTGGATAACAGCCAATTTAAATTTTTTCAAATTAAAATGAAAAGAATATTTTAGGCATAGGGTGTGGTTTGAAGTCTAGGACAGAGAAAACTTGTCACTAAGGCAATAAAGCTTGTTTCTGTTGCCTCTGCATTCCTGGGGTTATTATTTTGTTCTTCCCTACTCTAATCTAATTCTCCCCTTTCCCCACTAGTCACTTCCAGTAGATTATTGCTGCCTTAAAACCAAATATAAACTCATAGAAAAGGTATGTCTGCTAAATATAAACTCATAGAAAAGTGTGTTCATGTGGTGTACCTGTTAGAGGTCCACTAAATGTTTCCGATTGTATGAAATTACTGGTATATTTTTAAGTTTAAAAACAAATTTGCATATTCTGAGAAACTTGTAAGAAAGGTTTTTCTCTCTGATTTAAAAAATAAAAAAGGAATAAGACATTAGAAATTGCCTTTTTCTGACTGTTATGGGTCCATGTGAAATAGTGCTGCTGTCACAGGGTCTATCCTAAGGTCAAAGCCAGGATACTAAGGATGGCAGAGAGGAGAGAGTGAAAGAATACGGGCACTTAATGACATAGTTAAGACATCGAATTTTTAAACTCTGCAATGTCTTATCTACAGGTTACGTTTTTGTGAGATGATAAATTTCCTCACTGTTTAAGCCATTTTAATTTGCTTCTTATAAAAATGTACTTTTTATTCCCTCCCTACAAATCTCAACTTTCCCATAGTGACATTTTTTACCAATTGACTAACTTTTGAATAGTAAGATAAATGAATTATAAATTATTAAAAATAATTGTCTTTAATCCATACAGAATATTTACTTGGTTTACAAGAGTACAAACATATGTAAAAGGCATATTACAAAACCATGACTTTTAAAATTTGAAATAGCTCATTGAATTCAGCAGTAAAAACTTAGTATCTAATTAATAGTTAATTATTATTTTGGTGTAATATCTATATCTATGTCTATATCTATATCTGCTTTAGCAATAAAGGTATGGATGATTTATTTGAATTGCAATGAATGTATGTCCTAAAGTCTACTTATTGATAAATACAGGCTAGTGACATGATTGATGAACATATAAAATTTCACTATACACTGTAGCCTTAACAAAACATTCCAGAAAAGAATAAATTTAAAGATAATGGCATTCAAATTTTGTTAACTTAAATCTATAATAAAAAATTAAACAATGAAAAGATTAAGTCAAAAATATGAACACATAGATTTGAGTAAATAGATAGAAAGTACAGATGAAATGATTCTACAAGGTAAAGATGGGACCACAGAAAGCTGAAGCCACATTCAGCCAAATTTATAACATGCAAGTTGGCATGTTCATTAGTATTAACAGATGAACATTTGCAACTGATTTTGATGGTATAAAACACCAACTTTGAACCTGAATTAAGTGAGTAGAAAGTTATTTCCTCTCCCATTAGTAGATCTATGTTACAAAAATTCATCATGAAATTATGATTAATATTTGAATTTCATCAATAAAATATCTGTGGAAATTTTTTTCCTCCTGTTATGTAAGGACCTATATAATATTCTCAATTTTGCGTGTTGGCCCTCAAAGCCTAAAACATTTATTATCTGGCCTTTTATGTAAAAAGTTTGCCACTCCTTCATTTACTATAATTCCCAGAACCCATTTGGTATAACTAAACAAACAAAAGCCCAGCAGTCTAAACTCCCTAGTATGCTATACAAACCCTTTCTGATCTAAGTGCTTTCTACATTTCCTATGGCATGTTCTACTACTCTACACCCTTGGACTTCTGTTCTAGCACTGGGTTACACATAGATAATAAGGTTTAAGAAACCTGATGCTGATAGAATAACATTATTTAAAAAATAGTAAATGACAATTTGGGCTTCACAGGGTATATTAATTTCCTTATTGGTGCTGCAACAAATTACCACAAACTTAGTGTCTTAAAATAACCCAAACTTATTCTCTTACAGTTCTAGAGGTCTGAAGTCTGAAACAAATGTTGTAAGACTAAAATCAAGGTGTCAGAAGGGGCAGTTCCATCTGAAAGCTCCGGGGGGAACCCGCTTCTTATCTCTTTCAGCTTCTAGTCAGTGTTTCTTGCCTTGTAGCTACATTTTTCCAATCTCTGGTCCCATTGCCATATGGGCTTCTCACTCGTATCTCTTGCTTCCCTATTATAAAGGCCCTTGTGACTACATTGGGCCTACCCAGATATTCCAGGCTATAATAATCTCCCCATTTTAATATTCTAAATCACATCAGCAAAGTTTCTTTACTCATAAGTGATGATATTCACAGGTTCCAGGAAATATGACATGGGCATCTTTGGAGTGACCATTATTCAGCCTACCACACAGAGCAATTGGGCAATAAATCATTTTGGATATGTAAGTTTTCCAGCTAGCTAAAATGTTATCCTTCTTTCTTATTAGCCAAATTATAATGAATTGATATAATTTTGAAACATAGTAACTGACTACTTCATGAGTTTTTGTGCAATTATCTTTCTTGATAAATAAAAATTACTACTTTAGATAGCATTTTTACTATGCAAAATATAGGGACGACCACAGAATCTACTGATGTGGACAGGACAATTTCCCCTATAATTAATTGCCCCTTTCTAGAATTTTATATTTGGTTTTCTTTCCTCTATGCACTTACACATAAGTAACACTTTTTCGTAATTTCTCTATTTATCCTCCTTTGTTCCTTGTCTATCACAATGGTTCTCAAACTGTGGTCCCTGGACCAACAGCACTAGCATCATCTGAAAACTTGTTAAAAATACAAATTTTCAGGGACTAATTCAGACTTGCTGAATGAGAAGTTCTTAGTGTGATATCTTGAATTTCTGATAATTTTTGAGAATCTGAGGACCATAACTATTAGTAGACTCTGGGCCCTACCCAGATCCTCTCAGACTTTACCATAGTAGTACATAAAAGCTCAGACCTTCAGTGGTTTGAGGGCCTTCTCTGTGGGCCACAACACATGCTGCCATGTGGAGGCCAGGCCAGAAGTGCAGGGAAATTAATACCCTTTGGTGCAGCCTGCAGCCAATGGCTAACAACAGTTGCTGTGTGAAAACCCCGGCTTTCTTGTCCTTCAGAGGAATAACTCTGAGGCACAGATTCTATGTGACTTATCAACACTTACAATAGGATTAAGATCCATTTACCCACAATGGCAACTAGTTTGGTCACTCACTCTTTATTGACTTTCTTCTTTTCCCTGCCTTTTTTAGTCACCTCCCAGCATATCCTAGGATCATCTTTGAAAAAATGATTTACATTCTTATCCTTTTCTCAGTGTCCACTTCTTGGAGCAGCCAACCTGAAAAAGGATCACAAAATTGGGCAGAAAGGAAATCACAATTTTGAAGTTTAAAGCATGGCCTTTAAATGGTTCAGCCTTCAAAATAGTTCCACTATAATAAAAAGAGATAAAAGGGAAAAAGATTAGGGGATGAGGATTGGGGTATTACAATATAGAAGTGAAATTGAGCAAAAAATAAATTTCAGCTGAATATCAGAAAAAATTGTTTCAATGAGCAAGTCCTTTAGACAATAAAAGAAAAGAAAATGTTCGTGGCATAGTAGTATAAGTCCTATTGTTTGAGGCATTTAACTCTAGATGCAACAATGTATTGAAAATAACAATGCCAAATGGCAATGGATGGACATGATAACCTAATAGATCTTTTCTGGCTCTAATATCTATGATTGTATGATTCAATTCAAATGCAGTAGTTATTGTATCTCCAGTGTGTAATACACTTCAATTGTGAAGTGCTACAATTTCAACACTAATACGTTTGAAGTGACAGACATGTCACCTAAGTACCTAGAAGAGTTGTTTGAAGTGCTACAGAAAACAAACCTTCCCCTGTGGATATATTTGTATACATCCCTAATCCTCCGTCAGGCAGACATTGTACCCATAAGCAGTTGTAGGTCATTAACAGGGACTACATTAAATATTCTGAAAGTCTGCGTGCATGAAATTATTCCACAGAGAAATAAAGAAACTGGGTCTTGTTAATTTCATCTGCAATAATATTTGTCTGCACCAAGACACTGATCAAAAGGCATGTAGATCACTACAATTTCAAGAGAAGTCTGTCTCTATCAACATCAAAATCACTGAACTGAGAAATCTGCAGTGTATAAATGATGTTGGGAGTTTTGCTATTATGTCTCTATTTAGTGATACAACAACCTGTGCCTAGCCATTGAAATATGCCAGTCATGTCATTCCTAGCTGGAAAAAGGAAAAGAAAATTCTCTGGTTATCCTCTCTTTGATTCAGTACACGCTGGTTTTTATTTTGTTTTTGTTTTTGTTTTTCAGATATGAAATGTAATTCTTTAAGTCACAGGTTACATCTTGATTACTAGTAAAGATGAAGGAAGAGAAAGAAAAAGTGCCTCAATTGCATGAGCTCCATTTTCATGCATAGAGCTTCCTTAAAGGCAGTGACACCTCTCAACTCAGCTCATGGAACATGAGACCCATTAACAAAGTAACTTCTATTTTTTTCCTTTTATTTCATCATATAATAGGGGTACAAATATTGTTAGGGTTACATACATTGCCCCTACAACCCCTCCCCTCCCACATGCTAAAGCTTCAAGCGAGTCCAATCCCCAGGTGGTGCACATGGCACACATTATGTAACTCTACACTTCCTCCCCTCTTCCGCCTGCTATCCATCCAACAAAAGATTTTTTTTTCTTTTACATTTTGGATACATTGTATAACTTTGCCTCTCCCTAAGAAGAGTTAGAGGTATGCCCTTCCCCCCCACAATGCTTGCCACATCCCTATGATGTGGGTCTTGCCCCCCACCCCCGAAACCCTGGTGAACACTACCACCATTTCAGCACCATAGTTTTAATCAGTCAGTACCAATTTGATAGTGAGTAGATGTGGAGCCCATTTTCCAAATCTTGTGTCGCCTCACTTTGGATAACGAGCGTAAGCTTAATCCAGGATAGCATAAACTGTGTTAGCTCACTGTTGTTCCTTAGAATTGAGTAATATTCCATTGTGAGTATATACCACATTTTAGTTATCCACTCATGAATTGACGGGCACTTGGGTTGTTTCCATGACCGTGCAATAGTGAATTGTGCTGCCATAAACATACGAGTGCAGATGTCTTTATAATAGAATGACTTATACTCTTTTGGGTAGATGTCCAACAATGCTATTGCTGGGTCAATGGTATTTCTATTTCCAGCTGCTTGAGGTATCTCCAAATTCTTTTCCACAAAGGCTGCACTAATTTGCAGTCCCACCAGCAGTGTAAGAG
>CAUYPO010102180.1:0-16946 GCA_963574435.1 Cheirogaleus major
CACCACCACCCACCCCACCCACCCCCAGCCCCCGTCTCTACTAAAAATAGAAAAGTTAGCCGGACAACTAAAAATCTATATAGAAAAACTTAACCGGGCATGGTGGCGCATGCCTGTAGTCCCAGCTACTCGGGAGGCTGAGGCAGGAGGATGGCCTGAGCCCAGGAGTTTGAGGTTGCTGTGAGCTAGGCTGACGCCATGGCACTCTAGTCCAGGCAACAGAGTGAGACTCTGTCTCAAAAAAAAAAAAAAAAAAGAGAGAGAGAGAGAAAGGCGATCTGGACACCCGACACAGCATGAGGGGCGGGGGCCAGGTGGCACATGAAGACGGAGCAGAGACCCTGGCAACCTGCCACAGCCAGGAATCACCTGGAGCCACTGGAAGTTGGGAGAGGCAGGAAGGATCCTCCTGTAGGGTCTCTGGAGGAGGCTGATAGCTTTATTATGGAATTCTGTCTCCAGACCGTGAAGAAATAAATGTGTTGTTTTAAGCCACCAAGTGTTGGGGTAATTTGTTGACAGCAGCCATAGGAAACACAACAGAGGAAAGTGGTGGTGGGTGTGGGAACGAAAGGGGCTTGGGAAAGGGAGCGCAGGGACTTCGGACCCCGCTGGAGTGGGGGGATCCAGTGAACAGTGGGCACATGGGACTGGACCCTGAGAGAGAAGCTGTCTCCAGCTGTGGGCCCGCGATGTCACAGGGCTGGCCCTTTGGGGGAAGGCTGGTGGGTGGGGCTTGGCTCCCAGGCCCTTCCCTGGGGGAAGGTGAGTCACCCTCCCTCCTCAGACATTTCCTAAGCCCCTCCTATAGGCCAGGTCCCTGGAAGCCAGGGGCAGGGGCCTCCTGGAGGTGGAAGTGCAACAAGGGGATCCTGCCAGGAGGAAGAGCCGGGGCCAGGGCCAGGGCCAGGAGGTGCTGCTGTATCCCTCCATGGCACAAAGCCAGGACTCGAGGCTGTCCCCACACTGTTGATTTTACCATGTGGAGAAACACTCATTTGGGAAGGTGGGTGGTGCCACAGTACCTTCTACCTGGTGTAAAATAAGTCTCTAAAGGGGGTACCTAGGGGCCAAATTCAGCCTCAGGAGAGGATACTTCTGGCCTCAACAGACTCAACCCTAGCTCCCCAGGGACACCCAGGGTCTGTGGGACCCTTCCAGATATCCCTTTTTCAGTATCCTGAGGGGGTCCCAGACCCCTGCCAGGGTCTGATGCACCTCCATGACTTCCCAGAAAATGTGTGCTCACACACGCTCACTGCAGGGAAGGCCACCACTCAGCCCCTCGCAGGCTCTGAGCTCAGTGAGTGCCCAGGGTAGGTGTTGACCTACCCAGCATCCAACCCAGACCAATGAACTGGCAGGCAGGTGTCAAATACTGTTACATGTGACGTCATCTGCTGGACACTGTGGGCAGCTCCTTAAAGCAGCTCCAAACAAAGGGAGCAGGGAGCTCAATCTCGGGCCCCCTGCTCTGTGCCTGGGGAATCCCAGGGGACACCTGGGTGCTGAGAGCTCCCTGGAGGTGGGGTTGGGAGCAGAGATGTGCATTGAGGGAGACCTCACCTCACCTCCCCTTGACCTGGACACATGGAAAATGCTGAGCCGACAAACCAAGTGATTCCCAAGGTCACCCAGGTGAAGAAAGCTTGGGGCTTGGAAGGGGCAAAGCTGCAACGCCAGGTCAGAGCCCCCTCAAACCCTGGACGGCAAGGCCCGCTCAACGGGGCTGTCCACGCCGGCCAACCCCAGGTCTGGCCTTCCCTGGTTAAAGCACAGCCACGCTGGGCGCCTGACTCGGGCACCCCCTCCACGGCGATCCCAGCCTCAAGTCCCGGTGGGGGCCAGAGTGACGTCGGGGTGGGTTCTCGTTCCTCACAACCGCCCGGCAAAGGGGCTAAGCTGGTCCTGACCGCGGAGCACGACCCTCGGTATCTTCTCGAACAGGCGCCCCTCCGAGATGGGGACCCCAAGCTGACAACCAGGGACGCACCCGGGGCGCACACAGTCGCGACTCCCCACTGGGTTTCAGGGGTCACCGACCCCGCAGGCTGTCCGTGGGCCCCGAGCTGGCGCTGCTCACCTCAGCGTCACAGAGAACTCCGCGCACCGCTGGGCGGCCCCCTACTCGGCCCCTGCCCCGGGCACCTCCCGCCCCGCCGGCCCGAGCGTCCGCGGTGTCCGTGGCGAGGCCGTTGACAAAGCCGCGTCCCTCGTCCCACTCCTTCCCCTCGGGCGGAGGACGCCCGTCCGGGTTCCCGCGGCGGCCGCGTCACCACATCCTAAGCTCGCGGGAGGACAGCCCCGCAGCGGCGCCGCTGGTGTAGTGGTATCATGCAAGATTCCCATTCTTGCGACCCGGGTTCGATTCCCGGGCGGCGCAGGTGACGTTTTGACTTTTCCCATCTCGAAGACGAACTCCCGACCCTCTCAGGGGAGAGGGGACAAACCCCGGACACGGGAGACGTGGGTCCTAGCACGGCGCGAGCGACACCAACGTTTCGGCAAGTGATGCGAAAACGCCGGCTCGGCCGCGGACGGCGGGAGCTGGAGCCCAGAAGCGTCCAGAACCCGCAGCCCAGGCGCCCCCGCGGCTGCCTGCGCCTTGGCGGGCGGCGCGCGGCCTCCTGGGAGTTGTAGTCGCTCCAGCCGGTGACGCGGCCAGCGCGCCACAGCTCCCAGCGTGCCCCGCGCCAGGCCGCCGGCGGGGCGGATGATGCCGCAACGATGCTGGTGGCGGCGGCCGCCGAGCGAAACAAGGAGCCCATCCTGAGCGTGCTGCGGCAGTACGTGGACCCGGCCCAGCGCGGCGTCCGTGTGCTCGAGGTGGCCTCGGGCTCCGGCCAGCACGCGGCCCACTTCGCGCAGGCCTTCCCCCACGCAGAGTGGCAGCCGTCCGACGTGGACCAGCGCTGCCTGGACAGGTGCGGCCGGGGCAGGGCGAGCCCCGGGAGCCGCCTTCCGGGTCCCGCGCCGCCTGCGGCCCGTCCCCGAGCAGCCCTGGCAGGAAAGGGCGGCCCGGGTCTGCGTGCGGAACAGGGGGAGCCCCGGGCGCCCGGGCAGGACACCGGGGTTGTGAAAGTGGGCGGGCTTCCGGGCCAGGCCAACCTGGGCCCCACCGTGCGCTCCCCTCCCCCAGCATCCTGGCCACCACTCAAGCCCAGGGGTTGTCCAACGTGAAGGCCCCGCTGTACCTGGACGTGACCTGGCATTGGGAGCAGTGGGGCGGGATCCTGCCGCAGTCGCTGGACCTGCTGCTCTGCATCAACATGATGCACATCAGTCCGGTGGAGTGCACGGAGGTCTGTGGGGGGAGCCCGGCAAGGCCACTCTCTGCCATGCTGCTGCACTAAGGGGGGAGCAGGGATGCCAGATTCACCCCATGTTCCAAAAGGGACTGGGAGAGGGGCCTCACTGCTGTCTTGTCTCCCCTTCTCAGGGTCTCTTCAGAGCAGCGGGTCACCTGCTCAAACCCAAGGCTCTGCTCATCACCTACGGAGTGAGTGGTCCTGCCAGGGCCTCCCCGCAGTAGCCCTAGCTGTCTCCCCCAGCCCCAGCCCTGTTCCCACTGACCTTGCTGCTATCTGGATTCCTTGCCTCCCTGCTCAGCCTGGCCCCTGTCTGACCTCTGACCAGCCACGGGCACAGCCTCCCTCCTCTTCAGGGACCCTCCTGTGGCTACCTGTCACCAACATTTGAACACGCTCAGGCCCTCCCCCCTCCTTGTCACCTGCCAGTCTCTCTGTACCTTCTTGGTTGTCCCCCTCCTGGGGGCAGGGAGGGGGCTATGTCCATGTCATTCTTTGGGCCCAGCCTGCAAGTCTGTCCCAAGGCCCACTGGGGAATGGCTGACCCTCATCCAGTGGCTGTGTCTCCTGTCCCCACAGCCCTACGCTGTCGATGGGAAGATCTCTCCCCAGAGCAACGTGGATTTTGACCTGACTCTCAGATGCAGGTCAGAGGTGGGTGGGAGGGGGCCTGGCTTGGAGGGCAGGTAGGCTGAACACCCCTCAGGCCATGACTGTCTCCCTCCCTCCTGCAGGAACCCAGAGTGGGGGCTTCGGGACACAGCTTTCCTAGGGGACCTGGGCCGGGCCAGTGGCCTTCTCTTGGAGAGGATGGTAGGTGGGGAGGGCTGGGGGCCCAGGCAGCCTCCCTGTGGTCCAAGGGCCGCTCCTCCAGCAAAGTGTTTATCCAGGTGGACATGCCTGCCAACAACAAGTGCTTGATTTTCCGGAAAAAGTAACCCCTCTTCTTCATCCTGAATGGCCGCATCCCAGCCAAAGGCTCTGTGGGGCACAAACCCAGACTACCAGCTCCCGGGCCAGGCCTTGGGGACAGCCAGCCCCACCCAGTCTAGGCTCTTGGCTGCAGCCGATGGGCTGCCCAGGCCCAGCCTGCCTCAGAATAAAGTGTTTCTGCTGCCCTGTTCTGGTGTCCACCATGCCGCCTCTTGGGAGCACCTTGTGGGGGTGGGGAGGCAGGAGAGGTTGGGGCTTGGGGGATTCCTGGGCCTTGCAGCTAAAGCTCAGGCAGTGGAGGGGAACTCAGGGACAGTTGCTGATGTGAGATGGGACTGGTCCCTGCCTGTTCTCTTGGAGACTGGGGGGGATGCAGAAGGTCCCCTGGGGTGAGCTGGTGCCTGGTGACCTTGCACCAGGGCCAAAGCCCCACTTGGTGGCAGTGCCTCAGCTGGAGAATGGGCTGGGGATGGGGGGACCCGGAAGGGTCAGAGTACCCTGACCAGCACCAGCAGGCCCAGAGGTTGGGGCGAGGGGACGGCTTTTATTCCGCAGGGCAGGCAGGCAGGAGTGGGCGAGGCCAGGGGAGGCTAGTCCTGGAAGCGGTTGAGCAGCGCACAGGCCTTCTTCTCCAGCAGCTCTGAGATCTTCTTAATGCGCTTCTCACTGGCGGCACGAACGTAGCTGCCAGAGTCCAGCACAGCCACACCGTCTCGCACCTCACCCATGATGACCAATGGCCCATCGCCAGCTGTCACGTTGGGGCAGGGGCAGGCCCAGTCCATGCCGCTCAGTGTCACCTCCAGGTACTTGGTGCCCAAGAACTTGAGGCCCATCTTGTCGTCCTTGAGCACATCATCAAGGGCCACGCGGGCAATGCCACTGCCCAAGGCCTCGGGCTCCTCCAGCACCTCGGTGAGCCGCCCCACGATGGCGAAGTCGCTGCGGCACAGGCTGGGCGCCAGCTTACTCCGGAAGCGGCAGGCACGGCAGGGCGGCGTTCGGGGCACGGGGCAGGCGTCCTCGCAGCTCTCACGGCTCTCAAAGTTGTTGCCGTTGCCCTCGCAGCCGCTGTACACGAAGGGGTGGCACTGCTGCAGCAGCGGGCTGTAGGCCCAGCGTGGCTCCCAGCCCTGGCAGGGGCCCTGCACGGCGGGCAGCACACAGGCATCGCCGGGGCCGCGGGCACAGGCCTGCTGGCACGCCTCGTACGTCTCGAAGCCCCTGGCGGCCCCGTCACAGCCACGTGCTGGGAAGGTCATGCAGCCACCTCGCTGAGGGTCGAAGTGCCAGAGGACGTGGGGTGGGGAGGCAGGGCCGGTGCATGCGTGCGTATCCGGCAGGCACTCGGCCGGAGCTGGGACGCCGGGGTCCCTGCCCCTGGCCGGCTCCCGCTGGACCACGGAGAGCGGGAAGTCGGCTCGCAGCAGCCCGGCGGCGTTTCGGGCGGTGCAGGTGTACAGGCCGGCATCCTCGGGCCGGGCGTTGTAGAGCACCAGCTGCCCGATGCTGGTGACCACCACGTTGCCGTACATCTGGTCCGGGCGCATGATCAGGTTCTCCCGCTGGTGGCTCTGCTTCTCCCAGGTCACAGCCGGCGGGGGGCGGCCGCTGACGTCGCAGTGCAGGCTGGCTGTGCCCCCCACCTGCACCGCCTGCGGGGAGGGGCTGCTGTACAGGGCGGGTGGGACGGGGGCAACGCCGGGGGTTGGGCGGGCGGTGGTCTCGGGCGGCCCCGGGCTGCTGGGCGGCCAGCTGAGGACGTGCTTGCAGGGCACGACGTGGAGGTGGAGGCCACGCAGGCAGGCCTCGGCGTCCATGTAGCAGCGGTTGTAGTAGGTGAGGCCGTCCGAGGCACAGGTGAAGCTGGGCTCCTTCTCACAGCGGTCGCGGCAGCGGCACACAGGCTGCCCGTCCCAGATGTCGCAGTCGGAGCCCTGCTGTGGGCACACGAAGCCTTCGCAGGAGGCCACCATGGTGGGTGCGGCCGGGCCCCCGTCGGGGAATCGGGCTGCCACGCAGCTCTGCAGCCCGCACACGTTGGTGCAACACTTCTCAGCATCCGCGCAGTCCTGGGGGCGGGGGGCACGTCAGCAGGAGCCCTGGCACCCTCCCAGCCCTCCCCACTCAGGGGCATCCACCCCTGCATTGGGGTGTCGTCGAGTTTGACCTCACTGAATCTTAAGATATCCCCAGGCAAGTTTCACTGTTTCCATCACAGAGGAACCAGAGGCCAGGGAGGATGTGCTCACAGCCCCCCAGACCACCCTCGGGAGATCAGAGTGTCCACTGGCCCCTGCCTCAAGAAGGCAGCGGCCCAGGGAAAAGGGGTGCCGTGAGGGGCAGGCCTTGAGAGAGTGGAGCCCAGCGGGGAAGGGGCAGGTTTTGTGGGCAGGAGACAGAGATGGAGTGGGGAAGGGACTCTCATGAGGGCACCCTGGTACCCTCCTTCGGGGGACAGCCCGACAGCCCAGCGGAAGAGCATGGTGAGTGGGAGGAGGAAGTAGACTCCTAGGGTTGGGGTCCCCTTGGGGGAAAGGGCCAGGGGGTCTGGGCTTCCCCAGGCTGACCATGCCCAAGCCCCCAAGACTTCTTGGCCCCCCCGACCACGCTCACCTGGTCCCGGTGGCACTCACGCTCACAGGTGCTCTGGGCGTCCACCCACAGGTTGGGGCTGAGCTGGTTGGGGCACACGCCCGGGTGGCTCCCAGTCCCTGGCAGCAGGCCGGCCCCCGGGGTTAGCCCCATGAGGAGGAGGAGAGGCAGGAGCAGCCGTGGGGCAGGCATGGGAGCCACCGGGCCAGGGGACTGGGGGGCTGTGGCCACCAGCCACCGTGCGGCCCCACGGAGCGCAGCCCCCAGCAGGCATCCGCTCTCTGGGCCACTGGCCACTCGCCGGGTGCCCTCCTGGCCCCGGGGCTGGAGCCCACAGCAGATGCTTGTCCTGGCTCCCCGACAGGCGGGTTCTGGGATCTCTCTGTGCTTGGAGTCTGTCCACGAGGCCGGGGCCCCGCCCCAGCGTCAGCCTGGCCCCTCTGTTCCAACCAGTGTGGCGGCTCCCAGGCCCTGGTCAGCATAGGGCAGGGGGTGGGGAGGGGCGGAGGGCTGGGGAGGGGCCAGAGGCCCAGGAGCACAGAGCTGCTGGCCACGAGGGTCACTGTGGCGGGAGGACTAGGGAGGGGACACTGTAACCCGAGCCCCTCCCTCCGCACTGGCTCCAGGAGGAAGGGCAGCTGGGGTCAAAGTCTCCCTGAGTACCCTCCCCTGCAGCTCGGGGGGAGGGGGCAGGGCTGGCAGATCTCAGCTTCTGTCCCTGACCCCTGGGGACCCCCTCAGGCTCCCCTGCGGCGGGGGGTGGACAGGCACAGGCTCACCCGCCCCCAGCTGAGGCAGGTCCAGGCTCACAAGTGTCACCTGAGTGCAGGTGAGGCCTGGGGGCTCCATGCACAGCCCAGCGGAAGGTCCCCTCCTAGGGAAGATTCCTCCATCGTCTCCATGACCCCAAGGGTCACATCTGCCAGCAGGTCTTGGGGTTGAATTTCACTGCACACACAGCCTGCCCCTCCCTGCTGACCATCGGGGGTGGGGCTTGACACACAACAGGGCTGTGCGTTCCCAGGGACCCCAGGCTCAGGACTCCGTGCCCCCTGGGCCCTTCCTCAATGGGCAAAGGCATGTGAAAAGAGGCCCATCAGCTCTCTGCAGGGACAAAGATGGTCCACATCTGCACTGACCACAGAGCCTCCATCCCATAGGCTGCCCGCCCTGGAAACGGGGCTCATGTGTAGATGTCCAAGGGCATCTAAATGCACCCTGAAAAGAGTAAGTGTCCTGGAAGCTGCTCCCAGAACACAGGCACCCTGGCTGTCTCTCCCAGCTCCCCCCCACCTCCCCCGCAGGGACTAGCAGAGGCCCCTCCCAGTAGGGAGGGTGGGGGGGGGCCAGGTCTCAGCCAAGATCACACGCAAGACAAAGGGCCACCCACAATCTGCCCTCCCAAACCCTTCTGTGGCTCCAGAGGTTTGGAGCCCCATGGAATTTTCTCAGAGACAGGATGGAAAATGTCCCTGTGACCCTACGTCTGACCTTCTGACCCTACAGGCAGGGTAATAAGAGGGTAGCCTGGTCAGAACGAGGCTGAGAGGGCCACCAGGTGCCATGGTCCCTGCTGGACAAAGGAGGCCGAGGCGGCCCCTGACGCTGTGGTCACTGGAGCCTGGCAGCCCTCAGCTCAGGTGGGCCCCAAGGCCAGAGGCTGTGGTCCTAAGTGGGGGCCACGCTCAAAGCAGAGCGTGCCCGTCCGGCTGGGCTCCCCTTGGTGGAGCATGGCCAAGCACAGCCCTGCACACCCTGTCCGAAGATGGCTTTCCCACTGGGGGTCCTTGAAGCTGTGGCAAGTCGTGGGGGACAGTCCACTCTCGCCATGAGCGAGGGCTTGGCATGAGGGGAGCTGCCCACTGCTGGCCCAGCTGGGCTCACCGTGAAACACAGTGTGGCCTGCAGCCAAGCCTGGCCGCTCGGCCCTCACTGGGTCGGCCTCCGGGTTGGTTTGGCAGGTTCAAGGCAGTGCTGGCCTGGCCTTGTCCCACCTGCACCCACCACTGATCAGACAGGATCGAGACTCATTCACACAAAAGGAAACACAGAGATCACAGCTGAATTGTATTCACTGTATAAAGAGACAAGAACAGTTCACAAAGAACCCAGGAACGGCCCAAGGGTCAGACAGCAGCAAGGGTAGTGTTGATGTGAACGCAGACTGCCCGGCCCTCAGTCCCTGCGGTTTGTTCACAATTCCAAAGAAAGGAGCCCCGTGGGCAGCAACAAGACAGATAGGCCGGGCTGCCTCTGCCCAGCCCTGGTGGTGGCCAGGCCTGGGGCCCTCGTCCCCAGTGGCTGCCGCAGGGGCCATCCAGCTGGGCTCCCTTGCTCATCTGGCAGCTCACGTGGGCCACAGCCCTCACCTCCCGGAACAGAAGGCCCTGGGGCTGCGAGTCCACTGGAGCCCGGTGACACCCACCGCAGGACCATCTCAGAAACACGCTGTGAGGAGTCCCTGGTGAGGGGAGGTCACGGACCCGTGGAGGGCTCCTTCTGCGTGCTGGCCCCTGCCTGTGGCTGGGGAGCCCGAGGGCAGGAGGTAGAGTTGAGCACCAGTGCAGCCCACGAGGGGTCACCAGGCCGGGTGGGGCCGATGCAGCTGGGAGGGAGAGCAGGCACAGCTGACGCCGCCCTCGGTTGCTGGCAGAGCAGCACTGTGGAGGGAGGGTCGATGGCTTTTGGAGGAGCAGTGACCAGGCCCTGCTGTGCCTGGGCCTCCAGCACAAAGGCGAGGCTGGTGGTCCTGGAGGAGGGTGTGGCCTCCAGCACCAGCCACAGCGTGGACGAGGCTGTTCAGGTGGTGACGTTAAAGACTAGGTCAGAACGGCCGCGGCAATGTGTGACCTCACAGGCAGAAGGGCAGTGACAGGTAAGCAGCAACAAGGGGACACATCCAGGGTTGGCGAACAGAAGCTGCCAAGAACAGAGGCTGAACGGAGGTGCCCAGGGGTCGAGACACCAGGGAGGCCCCAGCGAGGACTGACAGCTCTGCGTCTTCACACTGGAGAGATGCCTGAGTGCTGTGTCGTCCACGTCACCAAAGGCATCACACCACAGCAGGAAGTTTCTCAGCCCCGTGTGGGGAGGGACCCGTGGAGTGACAAAGACGGGGGCTCCCGAGTACACTCCACCCCTCCCCTCTGCAGTGAGTCGCCCAGGCCTGGTGTGGCACAGCACAACGTCCAGACTGGCTGCCAGAGCTCCCAGAGGGCGCACTTGCCTGGCTGTTCCCTGCTGGTCTCTGAGCAGCCCCGGCTCCGAGTTCCAAGGATTCCAGCTCTGATGGCCCATCCCTTCCCATCACTGCCTCACATCTCCTTCCCGAGCCATCTCAGGCTCATCCTTGTGGCTAACGAGGCCACGCAGAGGCAAGCTTGCCACATGGCTGCATCCACGCTTCCCTGAAGGCCCCTTAAAAATGTACAAAACAGGTGAAATGTTCTCTATATAAATAAGAAAGGCGAGCCAGGCTCCCTCCTGCCGGAGCCCAGGCACCTGTGGAGTCCTGGGTTTGTTTCGGACAGATTCCCCGTAGCACCAGCAGCCCAGCTGCGCCGCAGCACGCTCTCCACTGCCTGCCGAGCGCGCTGTCTCTGCGCACGCTCCTCCCCTGCACTCAGCTCAGGTGTGGAGGAAAACCCAGGCTCCCTAGGCAGGGCCATGCGGCCGAGTCTTCCATGCACGCAGCCTGGCCTGTCGTCGGCCAGGAGCGTCCCCCGAGAGCCCTCCGAGTCTGTACAGGGCAGTGCCCAGCCTGGATCTGCTAGGAGATCTTGCAGTTGCTCCTCGAGCAGTTCTGGGGTGGGCTCTGGGGGGGGCGGATGGACTTGGACCTCTTGAGGCTGTTGCCCTTGCTGCTGCCACCGCCGGCCCCACTGGCCAGGGAGTAGGAGCGGCCGTGCATCATAACAGCGTTCATGCCGTTGGCCATGGAGAAGGATTTGAGATGGCTCTTGATGGTGACGGGCAGCGGGAGCTTGTCGATGAGGTGCACAGGGGTGCAGGAGACGATGGCGCGGCAGCAGAGGTCCTGCAGGCTGAACACTGGGGTTGGGCAGAGAGGTCAGCCCGTGAGGAGGGGCTGGCAGGGCGAGGAGGCCCCAGGTCTCCCTAGACCCGGGCGTGAGCGGCCTCTCCCCACCACATGAGCACGCGGGATGCGTGGCTGGGAAGGTCTCAAAGCTCCTGGAGGGGTCCCCAGGACAGGGCTCCTTGAGGACCTGGATGCCCCAGCTGCCTGCACAAGTGGGGATGCCTGCTGGGTGGCTCCCTTCTCCTGCCTTCTACCCTAAAGCCACGCTTACTGGGAAGTGCCTGGGCAGGGGACTAGCCTCCGGAGACCAGCTCTGCCCAGCCCCTGGCTTGTAACCTGAAGCTCTGGTAACCCTGGGACTTCCTGGTGCGAGCGGGCGCGCAGACCAGCTCTGCAGGCCGAGTTGCTCTGGTGGCCACTACGGTTGTGGCTGGATTTTAACTCCATCTAGCTAAAGTCTGCGGAGTGTGGGGGATGCACCCCCGAGGGCAGGGGAGCCAGGTTCTGCCAGCCCAGGGCACAGCCAGGCTCTTCATGGCACCCCTAAGAAAGGAAGGAGTTCCCTGGGGGAGCCTTATCTCAAGGAAGATGAACTTTTGACCCCCCCTCCACCTGGCAGCAAGCCCTGTCACGAGGCAGCTCCAGCCAGTGGCACTGTCTCCCTGAGGGAGGTCACCACGGGGGTTTCTGTTCGAGGATGTGGCGTAAAACGTGGCACAGACATAGTGCTGCAAAGCTGCGAGCATGGGCCCTGTGACCACCTGGCAGTGAGCTCTGTCTCCAGAACCACGAAGGCGGCGCAAACGCACTGCCCATGCCGGCACATGGGACCCCACAAGCACACGCAGAGCGGTAACGCGCTGCAGCACTGTGAGAGCGAGGCGGTGGCCTGCTCGCCCAACGGCTCAGGGGCCTGCATGGGCAGCAGGAAGGGCGCAGCTCTCAAAGAGCCATGGGCGGAGCTGCCGCCTCTGTCTCTGCTCCCCGCTGTCCTCCCAGTCACTGTGGTGCGGGCTGAGGGACCTGCCTGGACCCCCTTGTGTGGTTTCACTGCCCCGACCCCTGTCAACCTCAGGATCAGGGTGGCCCCTCAGGGCAGGGACGGCAGGGCCCGCCAGCCCCCCAGCCCACCTCGGTTGGGCCTCCAGATCTTCTCCATGCCGTGCCGCATGAGCACGATGCGCGACAGCTCCGTGAAAGACTCGATGACGTTGAAGTTGCACAGCGGGCTGACCTCAAAGAAGGTCATGCAATTCTTCTCCGCGTAGGCGCGCGCCTGCTCCGTGGGGACTTGCCGCTTGAAGGCCAGGTGCAGCCGGTTCCCAACCAAGATCCGAGGGACCCCAGGCGCATGCTTGGGGCAGCACAGAACTCAGCAAAAGCAGGATGGCAGGACACCCCGCACCCCTGGGCAGCCGGCGGGGCCCTCGCTGTCTGGGTTCTGAGGCTAGGGGGCCGTGGGAGCAGGGGCTGGGCTAGGAGGGCACCAGCCTCATCAGAGCTGGGCTGGGGGGCAGAGCCTAGGGCTCAGACTCCGCCAAGCGCAGGCCCTTCCAGTGTGGGCCCTGCTGGGGTCCCAGGAGGGGCAGCAGGCAGAGGCCCCCGAGCCTCCCCCAGGCAGAGCCCAGGTGCCTCATGGAGCCCACCATTCCCTGGGAAGGTCCACAGACCCACACCTACTTCATCGATCTCCTTGATCCAGCGGTCGATGCCATCGAAGGACCAGCGGTTGGTGATGTCGTACACCAGGAGGATCCCCTGCAAGAGACACAAGGATGTCACCTCGTGTACAGCAGGGCCCAGGCCAAGGAGAGACTCACTGGACGGAAGGGGTCTCAGCTCCCAGGGAGGGCCAGGAACACACACCGCCTGGCACATTTCCCAGGTTACCAGATGTGAGGGGCAGACGGGCAGTGCCTCTTGCACAGAGCTCTGCAGCCCTGCCTCTACCTCCCCTCCCCTCGGGGTGGGGCCTTCCTGCTCAGTGGAGACTGCTGCCAGGTGCCACAAATGCCATTTCCCCTCCCGCCCCTGGACACATCGGCTGGGGCAAAACTGACGTTTTTCCAACTTCTTTTCTGCAAGCACATCGTAAGCCCCACTGTGTAATCACTGAAGAGTCACGCGGCCGAGAGCTGAGCCAGGCGCACCTAGGCCTGCCATGCAGGGCCGCAGCCCCTGGCCCGGGCAGGCAGATTCGGGGCCCGGCGTCCCACAGACATCAGCCTGGTGTTGCAGCTGCGGACGCCGAGTGTCCTCACCATTAGTCCATCAGTGAACTCCGCCCTGGGGGTCCCCGGGGCAGAGCTGAGTGGGGGCACTTCTGAGTTTTCCAACCCAAAACTTGCAGGGCAGAATGCCAGTCACCCTGGGAGCAATTTCTGTGGAGCTCCCCGGCCAGGCAGAGCAGGATTTGCCACAGGGCTTCCTCGCCATGTCCCTCAGAGACCAATTACCCAGAGCTCAGCTCTGGGCTGTTTCCACTCACCCTAAACCTCTTGCAGTGGTGCTGCCACGGACTCTCCAGCAGCACCAGCGGGAGCGCGCTGCGCCCCACACGGCCACCTCTCAGCCTAAAACCCCACTTGAAGGAGGCTCAGGAATCAGACCCATCCAACGAGCCAGGGCTCACCACTCCCAGTCCCACAAAATCTTCAGTTAGCAAAAGACTATCATGTAAGGGAGCAGAGAGAAAAGCATAGTTGAGACTGAAGGAAGAAGCCACTTTCCTTCTTAAAATTAGGAATTTTAAAGCCTCCTAAAACTGTCTTTTGATTTCTGGAGTCTTACGTGTAGTCCTCAGGTCTTGTTAAGACGAAGATCTGAAGGACTAAGCCCCAGCCCCGAGGAGCCTCCCCTTAGGACAAAGGCCTGGCTCAGAAAGAACATCGCTCCCGGGGGGATCCTCCGAGGCGGGGAAAAAGACCAACCGCCAGCAGCCACTTTGGTGGGCAACAAAAGCTGAGCTTTAAGATCCGTGAACGCATCCCTGGGAGCCAGCCCTGCAGCTCTGGGAGCAGGGAGTGACGCCCTCTCAGGTGCCACCGAAGCATAACAGTGCAGCCCTTGCTAATGCGCATCACGGTGCTGTTCACGGCAACAGACGCGGAGACAAACTCAGCGTCCAAGCCCAGGGGACAGCAAGTCGAGGAAAACACACTGTATAGACAGGAGCATATTTAGGATCTATTTGATGGTCATGGCAGATGCAGGATAGATGGTGAGATGAGGGACACAGGCCCCGAACATCAAGTACAGTGTGATCTTTTTCAAACAAAGATGTAAACACACAACACACCACGCTGAAAAAGTTCACGTGGACATGTTACAAATGGCAAAAGGACAGAGGGTGATTTTTAGTTGCGTGTGTTGACCTGTATTTTCTGCAGTGATGCCACTATTCACGTGATGTTTACACACTAAAGCAAGTGAGCAGGCGGCCGTGTTTTGGGGCTGGCTTGGCTCAGGGGGCTGTCGGGGAAGCCTGGCCGCACCCCCCACTGGCGCCAGCATCCCCAGGCCCTGCTCTGCACAGGCCGTTCCTGGGACTGCTGAGTCTGAGGGGTTGCGGTTTTGAGCAGAACAAACAGATTCCAGCTTTGTCAGACCAAGGCAGTGAAGACCAAAATGCTCACAGATTTGCCAGGGAAGACTAGCTGGGATAACCAAAGGCAGGACAGCGGAGAAACCCAGATGAGGGTCCTCACGGCCAGAACCAACCCGAAAGGAACCCCAGTGTCAAGTGTATCTCAAAGAGGCAGAACAAGGGGCAAATAAATGCTCCTACTACATTCTATTTTTTAAAACAATAAACATAAGACACGCTCTGGTTTTTGAAGCACTAACTACTACTCTCGGGCATAAATAAACACCAGCTCTCCCTTCCGCTGGCACCGCCCAGGAGCAGCCCTGGCAGTGAGTGTGGCAGACAGGTGACATCCTGCTGTGCTGATCAGCACTCATGCAGTTTTAAGTGTGCGTCCTGTACCATTTCCCACACAAACCCCTTCTGTGTAAACAATCAGCCTCTCGGATGCCAGCAACAGAAAATACTCGCACAGTCCACAAAGTCGAGGAAGCCTTTGGCTCTTTAGTGGAATGTGAAGGGACTCATGATAAAAGCCACAAGACTGCCCCGTTGTGGGACAGGTGACAACAGCAAAACAGTGGCCAGTGGCCTTTGTTGGCGCCAGCTGCAAGACCCACGCCCTGGGGGACCCGAGAGGCCTCTCTGTTCTTGACAGACAAAACCAGGCTCTGCACTTGCTCTGAAGGCCACCAGCCCTCACTGCCACTCACAGTAGCAGGACACGGCCAGGGCCAGGCTCCAAGGGCGAAGCAAACACTCAGTCAAGACGGCCAGAGGCCCAGCTTCTTTGCTCAGGTGCTTTCCCTGGGGACCTTGGCACCCCCCACCCAGGCCCAAGACTTGCACTTGAGCTCCACAACTAGCTCTTCTCGTCCAGGAAATGATAACTAAGAACTTCCAGAATTAACAAAGCGAAACAAACAAAATAACTAGTTGTGCTAGAAGCTTTGGAGAGAATACAGTAATCATAACACAGTTTGCTTTCCAAAAACACTTACAGTCTAGCAAATACAGAATTTGTAAGATTTTTTTTTTTTTTTTAAGTTCTCACATAGCTGAACAGAAATTACTGCCTGTGACCTGCTCCTCTCTCCCTGCCCTGCAGTGGGAACACTAACAGGTGAGCCTGCCAGGTACAACCTCTCAGTTCCTTTCTCAGTATTCCCCAATAGCCCTTTATTATCATAACCCAGGATAGCTGCCCCTCCTTCATTTTTTCTTTTATTACAAAAAAGTAGTATGTGTTTATTACAGAAAAGTTAGGAAATACTCAAAATAATAATAATAAAAAAAAGACAAAACATTCTTTTTGCAGCTAAAGTCGTGCCTACGGTTCCTTCTCTAAAAGACAGAAAGGGACCTACGGAACACACTTTTGCACCTGTGCTTTTTCCACCTGCCAAGCTCCGTGCGTCAGCCCTTGTCCTTCAATGTGGTCTGCAGGGCTGTGGGCCACCTGTGGTTTCCCCAGAGCTGACCCCACCCCGGCAGCGGATGCGGCAGTGACTGCTCCGGGGCAGCGCTGGCACTCCTGAGGCCCTGCCACCACCTGACTATCCACAGCCTGGCTGCCCAGATGGAACTGCTGGGCGAGCGCCCCCCATCCCCTGCAGGTCGTGCCCGTGGGCGGGCCACACCCAGGCCCTTCTGCTCCCACAGGCGAGTTACCAGCATCTCTGCAGGAGTGCCCAGGACAGGATGCTGCCCTGCTCAGGCTGGGGGTCCTTCTCCACCCAACCCTCAGCAGAGGGGAGACAGCAACGAGCTGACACCACACCACAGTGTAGAAAAACAGGAAAGATACCTTTGCAAGGGGACAAAACTCCACACACAGTGGAGCACATGCCTGCTTAGGGCAGACCCACCTGGAGCCAGACACTGCACAGCACACAGCTAGGCTTTTCCCCAAGGCGTCCCGACCCCAGACCTAAGTGTGCTCCCTGGGCCTGCACAGGGTGTGCCGCCCTAGGCTGAGCTCACTGCCTGGGGTGCAGTCTGACCTTGAGGGTCTCATCTAGCTCTTCCAGAAGTCTCTGTGTGTCACAGACAGGACTGACCGACCTTCCATTCACACCCTCATGCTGAGGCAGCAGCAGCAGTGACTACAGCAGGTCTGTTCACACAGGTTTCAGCTACTTCCCATCCTTCTGTTCTCAGAGTGACACACAAGCAGATCTGGTCCGTACGAGAGTGTGCAGGGAGCACAGGGGACAGAGCAAAGAAGAGTGGCTGAGCGTGCCCTCCACACCTGTGCACACGGCCCTGAGCTTGCCCTCCACACCTGTGCACACAGTCCTGAGTGCGCCCTCCAGACCTGTGTACACATGGTCCTGGGCGTGCCCTCCACACCTGTGTACACACGGCCCTGAGCGTGCCCTCCACACCTGTGCACACAGTCCTGAGCATGCCCTCCACACCTGTGCACACAGTCCTGAGCATGCCCTCCACACCTGTGCACACGGCCCTGAGCGTGCCCTCCACA
>CAUYPO010102185.1:0-13842 GCA_963574435.1 Cheirogaleus major
ATCCTAGCTCTCTGGGAGGCCGAGGTGGGCGGATCGTTTGAGCTCAGGAGTTCGAAACCAGCCTGAGCAAGAGCGAGACCCCATCTCTACTAAAACAAATAGAAAGAAATTAATTGGCCAACTAAAATATAGAAAAAAAAATTAGCCGGGCATGGTGGTGCATGCCTGTAGTCCCAGCTACTCGGGAGGCTGAGGCAGAAGGATCACCTGACCCCAGGAGTCTGAGGTTGCTTGAGCGAGGCTGACGCCACGGCACTCTAGCCCAGGCAACAGAGTGAGACTCTGTCTCAAAAAAAAAAAACTATTTGATTATACAACATCAATATTTTTTCATAGAATTGGAACATTAAAGTACTGCCTTGTAATCCGGGCACTCTGGGAGGCCGAGGTGGGCGGATCGCTCAAGGTCAGGAGTTCAAAACCAGCCTGAGCAATAGCAAGACCCCATCTCTACTAAATATAGAAAGAAATTAATTGGCCAACTAAAAATATATAGAAAAAATTAGCCGGGCATGGTGGCGCATGCCTGTAGTCCCAGCTACTCGGGATGCTGAGGCAGAAGGATCACTTGAGCCCAGGGGTTGGAGGTTGCTGTGAGCTAGGCTGACGCCACGGCACTCTAGCCCGGGTAACAGAGTGAGACTCTGTCTCAAAATAAATAAATAAATAAATAAAGTACTGTCTTGGAGAAACCTTGTCCTCGATCATGTTCTCATTATAATCCACTTGTCTTATTGTCCCTTGATTGTCAGAGTCAGCAGCAAAGTCAAGGATACCCTCACTGTGTCCTTGACTCAATGTGTTTTGCTTTTATCCTCCCTCCCCAGACCCACAACCAGACGGGGGAAATGGTATGGAACACTACAGTCACAGGTGGCTAAAGAGTAAGCTGTGTATCTTCTTTCTGGTTGCTCAAAAAGAAAAAAGAGAGGAAAAATTAAATTAAAAAAAGAAAAAAGAGTAAGCTGTAGCTTCCTCCTCTCTCACCACACTATCCCTGTAGAATTTCCTGTGCAATAAGATAGAATTGTGTGCCGAGCTTTCAAAAGTGTCTGATAAGAATATCATTAGTACAATTACACAAGGAGCTATAAATAAGCTTATAGAATTTATTGAAATTTTGAGCATTATATTTACTGTTAGTCTTATTATACTAGCAATTAATGTCTATTAAAAAGAAAGTTCTGGAATCCTGCCCTGACTTCCAGAATTCTGGGAAAAAGTTCTAGAAGGATATTTCTGTGCATCCTCCATTAAAATAGTCCTGCTCACATGTATATGGCTCATTTGTCTATGTATCACCTACTTAATGAACAGTACTATGGCCACCACTCTGAGACATTCAGGTGTGTAAATATATATTTATATGTGAACACATAGAATGACTCTTTACATATATGTTCTCGCCACTAGCTTATAATCCTTTTCAGGGCAGATTCAATGTTTTATTTTTGTGTCTCTGTCTGGTTTTAGCCCAGAGCCTTGATCGTAGTGAGTACCAAATGGACATTTGCTGGCTGGCATCTGGTCTGCTGGGCATAAATATTCAAGATGAGCACAGAGGCAATGGGGTTGGACAAGTTCTGCTAAAACATATCGTTCTTTAAATGCATAAACCCTGATCTCTTCCAGAGCACATTTCTGACATCAAACACTGATGAAGTCTACAAGCTCTATTTTATTTTCTCTGTGACAAGGAGGCTGTGAGATGAGACACTTCGGGCAGGGAATGACATACGACTTCATAACATTCTCTGCCCACGATGTCGTCATAAGCACCTAGCCCCAGTCCCTCCAGCTTATATATACTGGCTGCGAGCATCACCTGAGGTTACAGTGTCATCCCGGCGTCTCACGTCATCACTTTCCATTCCCTCCAGCGTCTGGAGTCCCATTTTAGCCGTGGGAATCATGTGGCATGGCATGTCTATAATGTCGCTTGTAGAGATACCGTTACTGGTTTGCCTCTACTGTCTAGCGACCCCACTCCAACACCAAGTATCACATGCTGTGCGTGTGATTGAGAATAAGAGGAGCTAAGCAGAAGGCTTTGCCTGCAGTAAACGTTTCCAATAGAAACTGTGAGCAAGGCACTTTCTCTGGGTTCAGTGACAAGTGTGGCCATAAGATCCATGTAGCTATAACCCACATCACATTTTCCCTAGAGTAAGTGATAATAGAATAAAAATTCCCCCTCTGAATATCAAGAGCTCCAATTATCCTGCAAATCCTCCTGCGATTTCATCCAGGTTGCCATCCAAGCAGTGGAGGCAGAGATTTTTTAGTAACCTGTTTTTCTACCGAGGAACAGTGCTTTAGGACAATCATTTTCATTTTATTGTTATTCAATTCCAGACCCATACACGTAAAGAGGGAAGTATAGGAATAGAATTACAGGGACAAGCACAGAAAGCAGTGAAACAAAATACTTTGTAAGAGCTACATGGACTTTATGGAATTTCCTTTCTAAATCCTCAGAATCATCAAAAATAGGTCCTGGCTGCCTTTTTTTGGTCCTGGAAAGTTCTAGGTCTTGTACCCCTCCTAACCCCTCCGATGGGTAGGATCGCTTAGGGCAGGGGTCCCTTCCAGAGCAGCTGCCCAGGAATTTGTGAGCTTACGTTTGCCAGTTGGTTGCCAGGTTTCTGGAGTGTTAGAATAGTAAACAGTTGTTTCTCAGAAACAGAGATAGGGTTATCCACAACCTCACATGCTAAATTTAAATTTAATAAAGCTCTTTCCTAACCACCGAGATCAGTGATTTTCGACCCGGGTGGGGGTGAGGAGAGAGCCATCTCCAGGGGGAAAGGAGCAGCATGTGAAGTTCCAAAAAGGCCCCCCGGTCATTCTGTATCCCACCTCCAAATCCCAACATCTCATCCGAGAATCGCTGCACAGAGCTGATTTAGATCCCTCTACCTTTTTCTGCAGTTTGTCCACAATGTTCCTGACATTTCCAAAGGAAACCTATGAAGCTCTCAGGGAAGATCACACAGGGAAATGTCATGAAGTCCTTGGCCACCGTCCCTGGTGTAGCCCTGTGAACTTTCTCATGGTTATAAGGGAGTAGCTAGAGAGACTGAAGAGTCTAATGCGAATGAGGTGGGTATAATTAAATGTTGACAACAGTTGATGGAGAGTCTTAGGTTTGATCCTTGGAGCTGCTAAAGATTTAGAGTGTGAATTTGGATGTCATCAGCCATGTCTCCCATAATCCCTGCAGAACAGGAGATGGCTGCCCAGAGGAATGGCAGTGAAGCCTGTCAGTGAAGCCTGAAGGCGCCCGTGTCCCAGACACATCCTCCCACTCAATACCCTACTCTTAAACACTACGAGTTTGGGAGGGAGGCTTCCTTCTCACCAGAGAGGGCAGGCACAGACATCATTTGTTTGAGCCATGACTGAAAACAACCTTTGACCTTTGAAATCAAAATGTGTATAAGAAAACCAAAACAAGCCTATGTTTTGAAAAAATCACTGGTAGTTTTCTGTTTGGTAGGCCATGAAGAATTGCACATAACTATGGGGGAGACGGTTTCTTAATTCTGTGACTAACTCTTGAATTGGCTATTTAGTTATGCAAGTAAAAGACAGAGCTCCAAATGGGAAGTGGAGACCAAGATGGCAGACACTCCTGGGTGGCTCCCTAACAAGTAGCCGTGGCTGTACTGCAATGTTTCTCCAGGTGGTCCTGAGCCCTTTCAGGTGGCCTGTGAGACCAGAACTATTTTTATAATAATACTAAGACATGATTTGCCTTTGCCACTCTCATCCTCTCATGAGTGCGCAGTCCAATTTTCCTGATGCTACCTGATACATGATAATAAAACAGATGGCAGGCGCAGACAGGAGAGCCCAGCCGTCTTCCATGAACATAGATAATAAAGAGATGTACAGAAATGTAAATAGAGTTATGTTTTATAAAAATACATTCTTTATGTTAAATTTAGGTTCCCATGTAATGGGTTTGTTGTTATTTTTAAATGAATTAATATAATATTTTTTCAACTCAGTTCTAATTTCTAATATGGTAAATATTGATAGATATAACTCAGGTAAATAAAAGCTCTTTATGGATCCTTAATTTTTAACAGTATAAAGGGGTCCTGGGAAGAAAATGCTGAGAACAGCTATGACAGTGAATGTTGGAGGCAGATTGAAGTAGACAGAGGGTAGACTTGAGATCCCACCTGGCAGCCTGGAGGGGTCACCGTTTCTGCATAGTTACCTGTGCCTTGGCACCCGTGGAGGGAAGCCATAGATCCCGACAGCCATTCTCAATCCCTTTCTCCCTTGCCTGCCCCCTACCATAGAAGAGATACTTGCTTTCCTGGCCTACCTTACAGCCGGCAGTGGCCATGTGTCTCAGTCCTCAGCAAGAAGACATGAAAAGAAGTGGAAGGGGATTGTTCCTAAGAAAGCTATTGCATCCTTACAAAAGCTACAGGTGGGAGAAAAGAATATGTAGGCATAAGCCCTTCCCCTCCCTCTTGCCCTGAATGCTTGGAGCTGAGGCAGCTGGAGGGCAACTGTGAGAGGCCAAGCATATGGCCTTTGGGATGGTGGAGTGGGAAAACTGGCTTAGATAGCACCATTGTGCAGCCTAACCCTATTTGTTTAAGCTACTGTTATCTCACTTTCTGTTTTTGGCATCCCAAAACATGGTTAATGAATACAGTTACCTAATAAGTTCCAAAGCCACGACGCTGACCTGCTCTGTGTAGCACAGCGAAGAGTTGTCTATGTGGCCAGTGGAGTGCGGTGCTGCAGGATTGAGTTGCCTTGAGAAAAATGTTTTATTGTGCATTTTTTTCTTAAGTATGCTTAGAGATTGCTCTGTGCCTAAAAAACCCAAATGACAACAACAGCAACAAAAATAACACACACACACCATAAAATGTATACTTATGGAATGTGTGTGTGTGTGTGTGTTGTTTGAGAGTTGCTGACAAATTTGTTGCTGGGCTGGAGGTTGAGGGGGCTATCCCAGGCTCAGGTATTAATTTGGGGGCACTAGAGACAAACTGTGGGGCAGAAGGATAAGGGCCTGACCCTTCCCTGCACACCCAGCCAAATCCCAGCACCCTGGGAGAGTGACCTTCACATGCAATGCTACCCATTTAGCCAAACATTCACAAGGAGTGGGTGGATGTGATCGTTCAATCCTGTTTGAGCCTCAGCTGCTTTTGCTGGAACTAACAACTCAGGCTGCAGACTCTGAGCTCTTTGTATCTGATTCTGACTGCTCCAGTTTGATGTTTTCCTCAGTGTACAGGATTTGGGGTTCCTTTGCTCTCTCCCCCATCTGCTGCATCTCCCATCAACTTAGATGAAAACCTCTGGCTCTTGGTCCTGGCCCTGGGACCCTTACAGCTCCCCATGGCTGTTGCCTGGTCAAGCCAGCTCCAGCCTGCCTGTCAAGGGACGAGGAGGGAAAGTAGGCACTTCTGATGAACTGGGGCAATCATCCCCAAGAAATGATGTGTGTGAAAATAAAATCTGAACACAGAGGCATCCAATCATTAGTCATTATTACTACTGTCGCAAGTTCTGACCTTTAGTGGGTGTCCCAGGGTAGGATGGGATGGCTGGTGGCCCCCCTGCCCCCAGCCCCTTTCACATTCCACTCACATTCCTCAGACTGCACACTTCCTGTGGTGCCTTCTTTTTTCCTTAAGATGACCTTAAGCTTAGCAAAGCTTTTACTCTGTTTCACCAGTATAAAATATCTCTTCATGAGTACAGAGAAGGCAGCTATATACACGAGGGGTGGGGTGTGCTGTGATGCCCAGTGTGGCTTTCCCTAGACCCTGTGCTTCAAGCATGAAGATTCTCCGATGGTCAGAGACCACCTTCCAGACCCAGGACAGAAACCCTGCGTGGGGGAGTGGCAGAATGTATGGGATCTTTCTGAATTCTCTTTCAAACTATGTCTAATTACCTGGTTCTTTCAGATATAACCTGTATGTAGGAGGCATTCGCTACCTCCCATTTATTTTCTGAAAAATCAGTTTCTGGATTTTATTCCTAGACTTATCTGCATGTTAAACAGCCAGGCGGGGCAGGTACAACCACCATGTCCCAGAGATTCCCTTCTCAGACCAGGGCAATTTAGACGATGAAATCACAAACACACTGTAATTAAGACCTACCCAGATCTCTCTCACTCTCTCTCTCTCCCTCTCTCACTCACTCTCTCTCTCTCCCCTCTCCTCCACTGCTTCTCAGGAAAGGCAAACAAATCTGTGCTGTAATAGCATAGCTAAGAAGGGAGAGAGGGGTCCACAGAGCCCGCCTAGGTAGACAGCCTCACAGACCTTATCTATGCTGACTCCAGGGAGGCATCTCAGGGAAGAGAGCTGCTCCTGGATGCTTCTACCTTCCTGTCGACCAGTGGGCAGATCCATTCAGCTCTCACTCTTGCTGTCTTTTTCCTGTCTGCACACTGGGGAGAAGGTAGGTCGGGATTAGGGCATGGGAGTTCATGAAGCTGACTGGCTAACATAGGATGCTAGCCTTAGCACCTCCACAGCCCAGCCCATAAAGGAATCGGTGATGAGAAAAGGATGGCAGGGATCTACTGAATTTCAGACCCCACAGTACCAGCTTTTGGTGCCTTCCCAAATGCGAATCTGAGATTTATCTGGACACTGTGCAGAACTGTCTTTACATGTGATTTGGTATTGGTAAAAGGAGATATTCTAGAAAGAAAATAAATCACTGGACAAAGAAAGATTAAATGGTTTCTTTTAGCTTAACATAAAAGAGACAGACTAAAAACTAATTCCCAAACCTAAGGGAATGCTTTTTTATCTACAAGGATTACCATCAGTAATGGGAATCATAGCACTAGAATACTTATTTTTTTGTTTTGTTAAAGAAAGCAATGCAGAAGAGAAAGGAGGAGGAGGACGAAGAGAGGGAGAGGAAGGAGAGGAGGAGGACAAAAACAAGAAGAACAAGAACAAGAAGAAAAAAAGGGTAAGAGGAAGCAACAGCAGCAGCAGAAATGACGAGCCCAAAGTATAGTAAAATTGTATTTTAAATGTAATTAGTAATACATAGTGATATGTTACAAGTATACATTCATAATTAGTATGTATTTATAAATGTAATTTACTAGATTATTTGTCATCTATGTTTATTAGAAAATATTTAAATTATCATAGGTATATAATTATATATATTAAATTAGGAATAGCTTTTCTGTATTTATGGAATTAGTAAAAATACAATTACACAGAGATATCCCTTCAGTGTATTATTAGGATATAAAAGAATGAGTAAGCATATTGACTATTTTCCCTTTCCATCTGCTTTCCATTACTTGATTAAATGAGGTTATGTAAATAGAGCACTTTGTACTATGTCAGTACATAGAATAATTCTCATAAACTTTATCTGTTATTCTTAGAATTAATCAATCAATATATATTTCCTGAATGGCTTGAATTCTATGTACAGTTCAGACTTGGAGGACAAAAAAAGCCCATTTCTAATCTATGAGGTTATTTATGATCTACCTCCTGGATTTAGAATCGGTCCCTCACTTCAGTGTCCTGCCACCCTCCGGTCTCCACCATGGCCGGTCTGACCCCCAGTGGCACTAACATGGGTTCTTCAGGGCACTGTCCCAGCAAAGCAGTGGCTGCCCGGGTGGAGGATCCACTGTCCAGCAAAGGAAAAATGCCAGCAGTGGAACAAGGTGCGTGGCTGCACGACCACGGCAGGCACTGGAGGCATGTGGGATTCTACACAGAAGACTCACCTGGACTCAAAGTTGGCCCTGTTCCAGTATTGTTATGGTTCTGCTGTTCATCACTTCTATATTTATGTTGCACATTTGGGACAAGTACTCTCGTTCATAGATTCAGTTACATCCGTCTGTCATTTGAAGAAGAAGGAAAAAACCCAATATATCTTGGACCAAAAATATAGTGATTTTCTGTTCACGAGAAAGGAATTTTCTGTAAGCTTACTGTTTACAGGGGTCCTAACAAGAATTTATTCTTAACAAGAATAAATTGATTTTGAGGAATCAGTTTTTTTATGGCTAATAAACTTTTTCTTTCTTTCTTTCTTTATTTATTTTTTGAGACAGAGTCTCACTCTGTTACCCGGGCTAGAGTGCCGTGGCATCAGCCTAGCTCACAGCAACCTCAAACTCCTGGGCTCAAGTGATCCTTCTGCCTTAGCCTCTCGAGTAGCTGGGACTACAGGCATGTGCCACCATGCCCGGCTAATTTTTTCTATATATTTTTAGTGGGCCAATTAATTTCTTTCTATTTTTAGCAGAGACGGGGTCTCGCTCTTAACTCAGGCTGGTTTTGAACTCCTGACCTTGAGCGATCCACCCGCCTCGGCTTCCCAGAGTGTTAGGATTACAGGCGTGAGCCACCGCGCCCAGCCTAAACTTTTTAATTTATTAAAGAAAATAGAATTGGTACTTTCAGTGTTCTCCTAGCATTTTGCTAACATAGTTTTCCATACTTTTTGTATTCCATTTTGTTGCATATGTATCTCCTCTTCTTGACTCTAAATTCCTTGAGGTCCAGCCTACAGCACCATTACCTGCCATTTGTACTTAGAAATTACTCAATACATGTTCTTTGAACGGAACATTTTGATTTGTTGAGGCAACCTTTGTCAATGCCTTTTTTCTTTTTTTCAGCCAAACATTGTCAGCCAATCAGCGTCAATACCTTTTGATATGCTGTTTTCACACAAAATGTACAGAATCCTAGAAGAATATATTTACCAGATTAAATGTTTTCTTCTGATATTTGTTTATAAGACAAAGATGCACAAGTACAAGACTTTCATTTATAGTTGAAAGCGTAAATGTTGACAAAAGGATAAGACCGAATTAAGTTAAATAAGCTTTGGTACGACTATACTATATTAATAGAATACTATGCAGCAACTAAAAAGAATGCAGTATATCTATATGTTCTCAGACAGAAAGACCCCTAACACATACTATTAAGCAACTTCCCTTCTCACCTTCCCTATTTTTAATAGAATTACAATCTTCTACTAACACAGGCTCATCACTCGTCTCTTCTCACATAAATAAGTCATGAAGTCCTTTCCATTCAGGATCTGCCACCTTAATTCCAACCTACAACACTGCATATTGAAGTTCTATAGTCTTGTCTGTTTCTGTTTTCTTCTGGCTCTACCCCTCCATGTTAAGTCTTCCCAAGATGTGACCTTTTTTTTTTTTTTTGAGACAGAGTCTCACTCTGTTGCCTGGGGTAGAGTGCCATGGTGTCAGCCTAATTCACAGCAACCTCAAGCTCCTGGGCTCAAGCGATCCTCCTGCCTCAGCCTCCCGAGTAGCTGGGACTACAGGCATGCGCCACCATGCCTGGCTCATTTTTTTCTATATATTTTTAGTTGGCCAATTAATTTCTTTGTATTTTTAGTAGAGACGAGGTCTCACTCAGGCTGGTTTCGAACTCCTGACCTTGAGCGATCCACCCACCTCGGCCTCCCAGAGTGCTAGGATTCCAGACATGAGCCATCACACCTGGCCCCAAGATGTGACTTTGTACACATCATGCCTTTGGCCCACATTTTTCAGGAGCATCCATTCAATCACTTAGGCCTAGCAGTCAAGAGTTTTCATAAATTCACCCTTACTTAAACTGGGATTTTAATATTATCTTCCATTATCCATTTGAGTTGTGTGCTTGCCAAACTTGTAGGTTTTGTCCACATCGCTCCGGTCTTGCTCCTGGAATTCTGGGACTCACCTTGCCTTCTTCCATGTGGAGTACTGCAGTGGAAGGCGCTAGACCTGGAACTGGATCACCTGGCTTCTGTTCTCCACTCCTCCCTTCACTAGCAGTGATGTTGGCTGGTGGATCCATCTCCTTGGACTCTCCTGTGTCACCTGTGAGATAGATATAGTAGTGGCCACCTTGACGATTTCTCCAGGTTGCTAAGAGGAGCAAATAAGCTATGTCTGAAGGTGTTTAGAGAAGTGTAAATACCAACACAACAGTAAGATTTAATGACTAATAAAAATGCAGACCAACTTAGAGCTCTTCAACACGACCTTTCTCAGCCTTCAATAATCCCCTTGTTATTGCTGATGTATCTCATTTAGCTGCCTCATTGTATGTTTCTTTTTTCTGAATATGTCTTCTCCCCAGCTAACTTTTAGCATTATACAGAAGAAATGACATTCTGGCCTCTTAGTATTCCCCATCTGTAACACAGTCGATCAATAGGGTGGTTATCCCCAACATCACTATTAACAGCCTTACCTTTTACTTTCAGATGACAGATCCCAGTTTGGACAATATGTTATCTGGTCACCTTATTAATAAATGACTGTGGATCATGGTAATGGTGAAGAAGCATCCTTCATGCTGCATTTTATCTTACTTCTTTTTTCACTCTTCCTTCCTTTCTCAGTGTTACGCCAGATGTTTGGTGTTTGTTTCTGAAAACAAAACAAAACCATTTATTAGCAGCTCTTTCACATGGAAATAAAGAATTGTAATTTTCATTTCAAGTGCAGCAGTATATTAGGATGAGATAATCATCTTCTGAAAAGCTGTGTGCAAAATATTGCTCTTCTGTTTAGGGCTTAGCTAATGGAGACAAGGGCAGACACTGGTTGGCACAGAGATGACACTGTGGAATGGACTTGACATTCTCCAAGTAGCCTGAACTAACCCTTTGGGTCTGAATGTGAGAGCAGTATAAAATCGGCAGGTGACACAGTAAGATAGCAATTTGGTTCCCTGATATTTTAAACCATCATTATAATAAGTTATATAAGGAAGAAAGACATGTTTTCAGATCTCAATTTTCCATTGGTGTCTAAGAGAATAAAAAGTAAATTTTTATTTAATCCCTAAGCAGCCAATTAAGATGTGACACACCAAAGCAATATGATTTTAGGACTTAGATTCTTGTTTCAATAGCAGCTATTGCCTTATTCTGAATTTAGCCTAGACGTTTTGGCCATAGGTATGGTTTGTGAGAATTCTCACTCTGGCAGCGACGTAGGACATCTCATTCTCTGAGTGCAGAGGCTTGACTTCGAGTTTGGCACCTGTTTCAGCACGAGCATCTGTGGGGAAAACACTGTTTCTCTATATTCTCACACAGAACAGTTCTGTGATCAAACGTGTGAGACGTCCCCCCATAACAAGCAACTCCAATTCTCTGCGGACACCACCTGCATGTCCTACAATTTAATTCTTTTTTATTTATTTATTTTTCATTTCAGAATATTATGGTGGTACAAATATTACAGTTATGTATATACAATTTAATTCTGTTCTGACACTAACCAGAGTTAGCACAGGTTAAGGGCTCAGTGCCACAAAACTGCCCTCACCCCCACTTCAGATGCCACCTACAAGTCTCAAGTTGTGACCTGTATTTCTGGCCAACTGGCTATAAATAAGGGTCCCCACAACCCCCTCTTGGGTTTTGACCGTCTGCTAGAGTGGTTCACGGAACTCAGGAAGACAGTTTACTTACCAGATCACCAGTTTACTACAAAGGATACAGTTCAGAAACAGTCAGGTGGAAAAGATGCACAGTGTAAGGTATAGGGGAAGGGAGGCAGAGTTTCCATGCCCTCGCCAGGTGTGCCACCCTCCAACCCCTCCATATGTTCAACCAGGAAGCTCTCCAAACTCCATAGTTCAGGGATTTTTATGGCCACTTCATCACACTGGTGTGATCCGGACTGAGAGTTTAAAGCTTCTAATCATGGCTTGGTCTTTCTGGTGACCAGCCCCCATCCACAAACCTACTTAATTAAGACAAAAGATGCTCCTATCACCTAAGAAATTCCAAAAGACTAGGAGCTCTGCTTCATGAATCAGGGTCAAAGACCAAATATTAGAAAAAAAGATTCTCCTAGCACCCCTATAAACTCAGGAAATTACAAGGGTTTGAGCAGCTCTGTGACAGGAACCAGGAACAAAGATATCTATATATATATATATATTTCTTATTATAAATCACAATATCACAGCACCCTTGATGTGGAAAATGCAGTAGATCCTGACTTGGGGAGACAAAACTTATAGAATAGGAGTGTTCAGAATAGATGCTTATGGCTGGATCGCCCCTCCTGGAGTATGTACAACTTTGGTAAAAGTGATGCTGTGTTAGTGTTCAGTATGCTTAGACACACTTTGGAAAGCAAAAAGTTTCAGAGATGATGGCGTGTTCAATTACCCCAGTGCTGTAAGATAAATGTCAACACTTTAGTGGAACCTAAGTAATATCTTGTGGGTTTGGATGATAAATTTTACCCAAGTGCAGGCATACAGACACATGTTTTAATCCTCTTATGATTTGGTTTGACTGAATTTTGATCTTTGTTTCTATTTTTGGTTACTTTTACCAGGAAAATGTCTTATATTCTCCACGAATATCATGCAGAATCCACCTTTTGAAGTGGTTCTCAATCTATGCTCCTGCATAAATTCTCTTGCTCCACAGGGTGAACTTAGGTGTTCTGCTGGTGAATTCAAAGAATAGTGATGGTTTCCTAATGTTCAGAAAATGGTAATTTAATGCATGAGATTTTTCTCAGTTTTTAATCATTTTTTTCCCATAATTTTCTTTAAACTTTTGGTTTAGGAATTTGAGTTGGCCAAAGGACAAAATAAAGTCTAGTAAATAAATAAAAACAAGAAACTCCTGCTTTGATAGGTTTCTGTCTGCTTTTTTTATGTTTATATTTATAGTCGTGATTTTATATCACATCTATTAAACAGAGTTATTCTTTCTTTCCAGTCAGATTGTCTTGGTTTTGATGAGGGGATTGAATGGAAATGATGTGATTGGAGCTGCTTTTTGGGGAGGTCAGTCTGTATGGGATGGATTGGAAGGAAGCAGGTAGGATCCTAGGATCGACCGTCTGGAGAAGTGGTGATTAGTAGCAACTTTTTTTTTTTTTAGTCCTTACTCCATAGCCATGCCAAGGTGAACATACAATAAGTATTAATTCTTGACAATAATCTGTAGCTGCTATCCTCATGGAGTTAGTAACTAAAAGACAGATCTACCTAGTATCCCCCTGACCTTGGATCCTTAGAGACAGCCTCTGTTTAAAGGTGGGGTAAGTTATGCCTACAATACTCCAAGGAACACCATTCACATCAGGGACATCACAAATTTATATGGAGATGATGACAATTTTCTGCCTTATGCCTTCAGAATGTCCTGAGGAAGGGAATCCCCTTTTTAATTTGCACAAATTCTCCCTGTATGCAAAAAGCGGGGCTAGGGGACATGATCCTTGTGAGGAAAGAGGGTTAAATTCTTGGTGTTTTCATAGTGTTTTTTGTTGTTGTTGTTTTGCTTTGTTTTGTTTTTTTAAGACAGGGTCTAGCTCTGTCGCCCCAGGCTAGAGTGCATTGGCGTCATCATAGCTCACTGCAGCCTTGAACTCCTGGGCTCGAGCGATCTTCCTGCCTCAGCATCCTGAGTAGCTTGGACTACATGCGTGCACCACCATTCTGTGGGGCGCGGCGGTAACGCCATTCTAAGATGGCGCCCGTATCCGGTGGTCATTTTGCTATAAACAACTCTCGAGCATGCGCAGTGTTGGTCAGGTCACAGGAGGTGCTGGTTGTGTAATTATGTAAATGAAGGATGCTAGGTTGCGCCAATGAAAACTGGCGGCATCTCCTTCCCAACCCATCCCCAGAGGTTTCAGGTCCGCCAAGGCCTTAAAAGCATGTGTGCTTCCCCGTTCGGGGTCTCCGCAACATGTAAGAAGAAAGGGAACCCCATTAAAGCGCTGTCAGAAGAACTCCAGTTGCCGTGTCTTCCTTGCGGGCAAGGCGGGCGCGACAA
>CAUYPO010102186.1:0-21349 GCA_963574435.1 Cheirogaleus major
TAGTCCCAGCTACTCGGGAGGCTGAGGCAGAAGGATCGCCTGAGCCCAGGAGTTTGAGGTTGCTGTGAGCGAGGCTGACGCCACGGCACTCTAGCCAGGGCAACAGAGTGAGACTCTGTCTCAAAAAAAAAAAAAAAATAATGATAGACTGAGATCAATCACATCTGAGGTTGGTGCACAGCCCCAGCTCCTGAGTGTTCATTCCCCTCGCTCCACCATGCCTGAAACCACCCCCACCCCCACCTCCAGTTTAGAGATAGGCTTAAGGTGCAGCTGCCCTCAGATAGAGACTACCTTTGAAACTAGACTCAGACCAGTTCACAAAATGGGTGCCACGAAATCCTTGTTAGTCCTAGGTTATTCTGGCTCCCAGATTTTTAGCAACCAATGCGAAGAGAGAAATAGGATCAGTTACAAGATTTCCTGTGTCTATAAGGGGAGAAACCAGACGTGGAATTACTCCTGATCTTAAGAGTGGAGCAGGTGGTGGGGAATAGACTGTGAAATAGCCCCTGAGCTGTTTCTTTTAATACCCCTCAATATAGGCCAAGAGCATTTCCTTAGCGGAGGGCCAGGTGTGGTGGTATAAATAAGATGGTGCAAATATGTGGGTGACTTTCTGATGGTCTGACTAGAGCAAGATTTTTGAGGATCAGAGCAGCAGCATCCAATAGAAATTTCTGCAATGACGGCAATGCTCTCTATCTGCGCTGTCTAATATGGTGACCAGTGGCCACATGTGGCTGTTGAACACTTGAAATGTGGCTAGTCCAACTGAGGAATTGAATTTTTGTTAAAACTAATTAAAATTTAAATTAAATGGTCACCTATGGTTAATGGCTACCATGTTAGAGAGTGCAGGTCTAGAGAGACGGGTAGACTGTATCTTCCAGACAATTCCCATCAACACTTGACTCAGCTTCTGGGAGGTATGGCATGGCAGTGTGTTAGTGAAGACACTCCTTCCAAGTAAGAATTGGAAATGCAGAAATTCTGTGCAAAGACAGAGCCTGAGATCTTGTGAAAACGAAGGCACCTGACAGGGACAAAGGCTTGGACGACCCACTGTGGGGGAGTCCAGGGAGGATGGGCCACGGGCTGAGACTTTTATCAGAAATTAGTCCCTATGGCATCGGGGGTCGGGAGTCACCTCATTGCGCCGGTTCTGGCCAATGAACTGGGGGGCCACATGTGCAGGGAGCACGTTCTCCAAGAGCAGCCGAGTCAGGTTCTCCATTGTCTCTGTCTCCTCCCGCTCCTGCCTCAGCTTCTTCTTCCACAGGAAGTCCAGGCGGCAGTAATACTCATTCTGGGGAGTGTCATCATGGAGGCATGGGGGGAACACAGTGCGGGGGAAGCCCCAGCTCCTGAGTGTTCATTCCCCCCACTCCACCATGCCTGAAACCACCCCAACCCCCACCTCGGGTTTAGAGATAGGCTTAAGTTGCAGCTGTCCTTGGAGAGAGACTACCCTTGAAACTAGACGCAGACCAGGGGCACAGAATTGGTGGCAGGTGTTTTCTAAGCACGGGCTTTCCCAGACTGGGGGTGGGAGAACTTGAGGGCACTCCCCTCGGGGAGTGAAGGAGAAAGAAAGGGAGCAGGAAGGCTCGCTTGGAAGCTCCGAGTGGGCACACCACCTGGGCTTAACCCTGGAGATGAGAGAGACCAAGTCACAAATATGGGGATCCCAGCCTCACCACTCATATGGAAGCCCTAGAGGGCTGAGCTGGGTGACTTACCTGCCGAGCCAGGACAAGGAGGGTGAAGAAGAAGATGAAGAAGGACATAGCTCCCATCAGTTTGGGCTCTTTCAGCACTCCCGGCCTGAGGGGTCCATGGATCAGGGTTGCCCGTCACTCTGCCCCTTCCTGATGCCCTCCTCCCTGCCCCTACTACCCACAAGGCCTCAGTCTCCCTCCCACTTTGCCTTGGATCAGGTCAGTGAGGTGAGGACAACTCAGCCGTGTCCCATCTCGCCCCCGTCCCAGAGCGCCCGGGCACCTCTGTCCAGCAGCCATGCACACCTGGAGTCCAAGGGGCCCAGATAGAGGCAGGCGATGAGGCAGTCGGACAGCCAGGCGTGGGAGTGCAGGAAGATGGAGCAGGAGGCCACCAGCCAGAGCAGGAGCAGCAGCAGCTTCAGTTCGAAGCTCATGTGCAGGAAGAGGGAGCAGGAGAGGAAGCCCAGCACACAGCAGTGCATGGAGTACTGTGGGGACAGGCAAGGGGGTCAGGACACCGAGGGTCCTGTCCCTCCCTGGCCCAGGTCCTGCCTGGAGGACAGGGGGGTGTCATACACACAAACACACACTGGGTATGACTTATGTTGTCTGTCCTAATCCACAGGATGGAGTGTTCTTCAACCAAGGAGGTAGGCGGGGAGCTGAGGAAGGATCTGGAGAAGGGGGTTCAGGCATGTGTAGGCGCACTCACTGGGACACTGATGAGAGGCAGGGACCCTGGGACCTCCCAGGAGAGGTTGAAAGTCATGGAGGACACATTGGGAGTCCGGAAACGGCAGTCCGACGATGCTGGGAAGAAGAACTGCAGAGGAGACGTGGAGCTGAGGGGCAGCCCGCTGCTGGGGCACACTGTGGCTTGTGCTGGGTTTGGCCAACCCAGGGACGAGTCAGGGCCAGACTCATCCAAAGGGGTGGATTTCACTATTACTGGCTGGTGAGGAGTGGGAGGGGTTGAGGGAGGCGTGTCAAGAGAACTAGTCTGCCAGGGATCCACCCTGTGAGTTCTCAGCAGCCGCTTAACCTCTCGGGGCCTTAGCTTCCTCTTCCGCAACTTGGCTGAGGGATGATTCCTAGGTGCCTTCTAGGGATGGAATTCTAGAAATGATTCTAAGTTATGAAAAATCAGCCAAGTGAGCTAAGTAATAAATATCTGCTTACACAGAAAAAAGATGGGAAGGACATCCACCAAAATGTTATTAGATACAATTATGCTTAGATGGTAGATCATGGGTGACTAATTTTTTTTCTTTCTACTTGTACAACATTTCTAGCATCCCCTGGCCTTAGTCCAGCTGCCCTCCCAAATCTAGGGGTTCCTTTTCAGTCCCTGGCAGGTCCAGCATGCCCTGATGGGAGTGGATAGGGTCCCCCTGTCCTCACCAGGCTGGTAATGGCCATGGCAAAGACGAGGAGGATGGTGGCAGTGCCCAGGGCTACTCGCAATCCTGGTCGTGTGGCCACCAGGCCAGACAGTGCAGGCAGCCAGTGCAGCATCTTGGGGCCTTTCAGGACACACCTCTGTGGAGGAAGCGTGGGCGTCTTAGCCATGGGGCTGGGGCGCCTTCTTCAGGTCAGGTCACAGCCAGGGCTCCGGCTTGCCACTCTCACCCCCCAGCCAATCTCACCGTCAGGTGCTCTGAGAAGCAGACGAAGAGGAGGAGGAGGAAGAGGAGGAAGGTGATGCTATAGGTGATGGCCAGAGCTGGGGGCCTAAAGGGAGACAAGAGTGAGGCCTTGAAGTGCCACATGCTCCCTGGGTGCTGTGAAGGTGCTGTGTGGTCTCGAGGGGAACTAGGGAGTGATCCTGGGGGGTAGCTCAGCTGCCCCTGGGGTCTGGGCTGATAAAAGATATCATGTCCTGATATTTGGGCAAGCTGAAGGGTCTAGGGCAGTGCTGGGGTGGCACAGGGCCAGAAAGGTAAGGGGTGGGGGCTCACACAAATGGCCGAGGCTGCGTCAGACCACTCTCTGGGACTTTAGGCCCAAGCTCTATGTTTTTTTTGTGAGACAGAGTCTCACTCTGTTGCCCAGGCCAGAGTGCTGTGGCATCAGCCTAGCTCACAGTAACCTCAAACTCCTGGGCTCAAGAGGTCCTCCTGCCTCAGCCCCCTGAGTAGCCGGGTCTATAGGCACACCCCACCATGTCTGGCTAATTTTTCTATTTTTAGTGGAGACGGGGTCTCACTCCTGCTCAGGCTGGTCTGGAACTCCTGACCTCAATCGATCCTCCTGCCTCAGCCTCCCATGCTAGGATTACCACGCCCAGCTTAGGCCCAAACTCTTTAACCTGGCTGAGTTTTGGACTCCTAGCTGTGGACTAGGAATGAGGACCTACTTTCTAAGCTCACTCATATGCTGGGATTTTTGGGTTTCTCAACAAGAAGGAAACCTCCTTCATGGGGATATTGTTAGCACCAAAAGAGACAGGCATGTGAAAATGTTCAGGTTGTGTAGAAATTCCAAGATTAAGATGAGGGCTGTGATTATCACTGGTTCCCCCTGAACAGCGTCCCCTCTGTGCGGAAGTGCCTGAAGCTAAGGGGAAGAAGGTAAAGGAAGAGAGTGTGGGTCCCGGGTCAGGAGGGTCGAGGGGATCAGTGTGTGAGAGCCAGGGGCTCCCTCACCTGTTTGTCACCAGCATCTGGATGATGAAGTTGGAGAGAAAAACCAGGAAGGTGCAGGCTGCATAGTATTTGAAGGCAGGAAGTGCAGACAGTCGATACTGCATGGGAGGAGGTTGGGGTATAGAGAGGCCCCAGGCCTGCCCATCATCTCAAAGGTGGCACTCCCAGGCAAGGGGCGGTTCCACAGCCTCACCACCCCACCCTCCAGGTCAGTTCCCTGTAGCCCCCACCAGCTCCTGCCTCTCATCACCACCCAGTAACTCAAGCTATAGGGCGACTTTCCTTTAGGAGAGTGGCACAAGCTCCTCACCCCAGGATCACAGGCTGAGCACACCTGGGGAGGAGAGGTGGGGACTGCAAGGGCTGACCCCTCCTCGGGGCCAAGGACTAAAGTTGGGGAATCCTTTTGTGCCCCCCACCCCCACCAGCCACCTCTTTCTCCATCTCCTTCTCTCTGAAGTACAGTGTCAGCGGGTTGAAGTCCTTCGACTGCTTCCACTGTCTGGTGGGAAGTGGGGAACGTGAGCACAGAGAGGAGAGGGCAGGGCAGGAGGGGTGACCAGGGCCTCAGGGAGCACCACCCTCCTCTACCATGAGCCCCAGGCCCTGCCCAGCCCTCCACGCCCTCTTTGCTCTCCGTACTTCTGAGAATTGAGCTGCTCGATGACCTGGAAGAACTTGGCATCCCCAGTGTCCAGCTCATCGTCCAGTCCCCGGGGGCTGCGGGCCCTGCACAGTGAGAGCCACACCTGTCACCACAGAGACCCTCAAAGGGGTCTGGGCTACCTGCAGGAGCGGCCCCCCAGGGTGGATGGAGGTGGGTCATCCAGACAGCCCCACCGCCAAAGGCACTCAGGTCTCCTCACCGGTCCAGGCTCCACTGGGGGCCGAAGGAAGCCAGGGCCTTCTCCTGTTGGGAGAGCACAGGGTGGGGTAGGGGTGAGCACTGCCCCAGGGGGAGGCAGGCTGTGACCTGCACTGTGGGTCCCTGACACGGGCATTCTACAGCACAGGTTCCTCTTTCTCTGTCTCTCTCTCTCCCTCCCAAATCCCAACTGCCCTTGAAGGGGAAGTTCAAACCCCATTTCCTCCTTCAAGGTTCCTCCTGACTCTTTGGACCTCAGGGTCTTTCTGTCCTTTATTTATTCATAGTTTCTGTCGCTTACTGGGCCACTCCATCTTCTATAGTGGCCTGTGCATTCTTTGCCCCACCTTCCCTGCACACAGTCCAAAGGCAGGGACTTTCTCATCACCCTTGGACGCCAAAAAAATCCTTGTTAGTTTAAATTGAAGTGACAATGCAGAACATTCTGACTCCCCTCTCATCTCTCCTGAGGTCAACCATGCTGGGCCGGGAGGCAGTGGGGGCGGATGATGAAGAATGGAGAAGAAAGGGGAAGAGGAAGGGAAAGAAACCTGACTGCAGTCATTCTCTTCACCAAATGAACACGGTATATATAGAGAAAGGAAAGAGGCAGGCAGATAGAGCAACCACTGAGAGAATGAAGCTTTGCGGGCCACTGGCCAGTACAAGAAGCATAGTGACTGTTCCTCCCTGCTCCCCTCGGCTCTTGTGAAGGAGGCAGAGTCACAGGGTCACTTCATCCCCCAAACTGAAACATGGTGCGTGGGAGAGGGAGAGAGACACACTGAGAGGGAATGGTAGGTTCTAGATTTGGGCTCATCTATGCATCTATGTCTGGGACTAATTTTTTCAAACTACCTACCTACCCCCCAGCATCTGTAAGTTATTTGAAAGTGGGGAAACATCTTATTCATTTCTATAACCTATTGCCTGCCACAGAGTGGGTATTCAAAAAAATGCGGAAGGCAGGAAAGGACAAATAGTACACACGAGCACAAACCTGCCCCACCGCTCAAAGTTCCACATTATCTAAGAGTAAGCTGGTGGTGAGTCTCAGGATTTCTAACATTTCACTGAGCCCGTGGAACTTCAGGGGCTGAGAAGTGACTTTCTGGGCTGATAAGGTCCTGCCTCAGGATATCCTCTTGCACAAGGGGTCCTGCTCCTCCATCCTGATACTTCCTAGCCTGCACACCAGTGACGAGTGGCAGGAAGTCTAGCACGGGCCCTGGCAGGCATGCCTACCACGGGAGCTGCACCTGAGGTCGTCACAGCAAACTCCACTCGTCACTCCACCCCCACCCTGGGGGCCTCATCCTGCAACAGTCTTCTGGGCCTTGGGTCTTTCCTTCTTCTCTCTCCTGCCAGTTGAACCCTTGTGACCTCTTCCCCGCCCCATGGTAAGGCTTGGGATTAAGTACGCTCTGGAACCACTGCTGCCAATGTTCCCAGACTCCCCAGTGTTGGGGGGATTGAAGAAGAGAGCATGCAATTGCAGGAATTAAGTTAAACAGAGACATTTCCTGGTGGCATGAGAATGCAGCACTGGAATCAGAGTCGGGAGGAAGTGGGGTCTACTGCCTTTGTGGTGACGGGGGAAGGGGCTCTCCTGAGTGGAGGCTGCAAGCAATGGACATGGTGTCTATGGGGATCCCGCGTCTTCTCTGAGGTGGGCTTGGACAGCAATGATCTCTGATCTTTATCTAGAAGGAAGAGCAAGCAGGGGCCTGAACCAGTGACTGGGGTGACCAGACAGTTCAGGACCTTAGGATGTTGCAAATTATTGAATGACTCACTAATGGTGGGGGTAGAGGAGGCTGGGAGTGTGCCTGAGGACAAAGGCGGGGTTACCTAAGCTCTGGAGCTCACAATGAACGTGCACATACCGGGAGAGGGGTGGAGGTGCTCACAGGGCTGTCTACATGGCTCAGGTGGGCAAAAGGCTTGGCGGCACCCCAGGACTCCAGGTAGCGGGTCATCAGTAGTGATGGGCGCAGCTTGGGGCCCTCAAGAGAGGACAGCAACCCTCCTGCAGTGCCCTTTTCATCCTCCTCCTTGGCCTGGAGCACATGGGGCTGAGAGTCAGGATCACAGACAATTCCCCATTCTCCTCAAATCCCTTTGAGGCTTCTGTTCCCAACTCCCACTAGGACCCAGGAACTCAATCTCTGGCACAGAAGAGATCAAGCCTGTTGGCTGCAGGGTGGTTTGCGTGGGCCAGTCCCTGGGGGCCAGGCTGAGCTTTTACCCGGGGATCGATGACCAGGTAGGTTGGCTCCCCTAGTTCCCGAAGGTATGGGTCCCGGTGTTCCGTGCCTGCATCCTCCACAGCATAAGCCCCTGCCAGCAGGGCCAGGGTGGCCCCTGTGATGTGCACTCGTCTGCAAGGAGTGGGCAGTGGGAGTCAGCAGGAAGACCTCCAAACCTGTCATTTCTCTCTAAGATCATTCCTGGAGGTCTGACTTCAAGAAAGGCCCCATGTTACAGGAGGTCCCTCCCAGCTCCTCTCCCTGCACCCCAGAATCTCCCTGAGCCCCACATGGGATCGTGTCCATCTTAAAGAACTAAGAAAAGGGTGGCGGCATGTGGGCTGCCTGGTTGGTTTCCTGCTGTAACCACTGAGGGCCTGGGTCTCACCCTGGTACGCCACCTGCCTCCATGTGGTTGGCCAGTGTGACGTCATGGGACCATACATCATACTGCCACTTCTGCAGCCCAATGACTCCACAGAGCACGCTGCCAGAGTGCACGCCCACACGCATGTTGATGTCCACACCTGTGGCTGCCCGCAGTTTCCTGAGCAGAGTAGGCGTGGGACAATCTGAGTCCTGTCCTCAGCCCTTCCTGTGCCACACCCCGCCTTCTTTCAAGAAGGACTTCCACCAGCCTGCCCCCACCACATGCCACATCCATCCTCTGCATTCCTCCTGCCCGCCCCCCTGAGCTGACCTGATGGCTCGGCACATGTCCAGCCCCATGCGCACGCAGTTGATGGCGTGGTCTGGCAGTGAGAGCGGCAGCCCGGAGACACAATAGTAACAGTCCCCCAGGATCTTGATCCGCATGCACTCGTGCTCCTGGGAGTGTGTGTGTGGGTGTGTAGAGGAACCTGGTTAGAGGCCAGAGGGGTGGGAGGGAGTTGGGGAAAGTGGGGAGCGAGTGTGGTATTTCTGAAGAACTTCCAAGGATGCAAGTGTCTAAGTCAGATCTAGGGACTCCCTTCACTTGACATGGGGCTGACAGAGGTTTCCCATGCAGATCTCTCTCTCAGGAGGGTTTCCCAAGGGCTGGGATGTCTGTTGCTCTTCCCAGTTTTGGCATGTGTAGGTGTGCCCAGATGTGAGCATATGGAAGCAGGCTTAGCATTGAGGGGTTTGGGGGGGATCCAAGAAATTGTTGCTTGGGGGCATCCCTGGGACCTGAGCAGGGTGCTGGGCTGAGGTTGCATAGGGCATAAATTTCTCTTGGAAGGGCCTCCCAAGGATAGAGCATCAAAACATCTCTCTAGATCTGGTCGTAGTGTCCAGAGACACATATGTTGGGGCTCTGAGCATATTTGGGAGCATTTTGGTTGGGAAATCTGTAGAGGTATTGAGAATTCTCTCCAGGTTTGGGGTATGTGATGAACAGCTTCATGACTGGGAATGTTTGAGAGGGCTTCTTACTTCCGCTGGAATATCTGGGAGCCTGCATGGACTATGGAGTAGGCAGGAGTTTCCCTTGGAAAGGGCTCCCCAGGATGGGATGTTTGAGGGTGAGGGTGGGGAAGGAGGTACCCTCTGACCTTGGCGATCTGGTCGAACTTGCCAAAGAGCTCATTGAGCATGAGCACCAGTTCCTTAGGGGAGCACTCACTGGCCAGCCGCGTGAAGCCGACGATGTCAGCATACAACACACTGCAGAGAGCAGGCTGTGTCAGTGGGGCCAGGGTCTCAGCCCACAGGCCCCTCCCCTCCAGCCATCCTTCCTCATACCTGACTCCCTGGTGCCTCTTGACGTAGAGGCTGTGGAAATTGTTGGTGCTCTCTGGCCGCGACCCCTGTCCAGCCTGCAGCCGTGCCATGATCTCTGCCTTCATCTCTCGGGCCAGGTAGGCAGGAAGGATGGATAGGAGTAGGTGTTCCTGGAGGAGGTCACTATGAGCACCAACCCTCCTGCACTCTAAAGAGAGGATCCCCAGCCCCCAGACCACTCAGGAGCCCACACTGCCCCACCCTAGAGTGCTCTTCGCGATGCTCCCCTACGTCCTGTGTTTGCACAGCAAGGCTCCATCACCCCATCCTGCGCTGCTCACCTTTCGTGACTGAACTCCAGTACCGACTCCTGAATGAGAGCTCTTCACTTAATATCATAATGTTCTAAAGTGCCTCCATATGCCTCAGTTTGTTGGAACCTCACAACAACCTCCCAAGGTGGGCAAGAGCCACATTTTTTACAAAAGAGGAAAGAGAAGGTCAAAGGACCTGCCCAAAGTCACTCAGCTTGTGAAGAAGCCCCGTTATGTAATCTAAACAACAACTCTCTCGGAGCACTGGTCCCGACTGGCCTCCTAGGCAGGGCTGACCTGGTGCTTCTTCTCTGTGTCCAGGCGCCGGCGCGAGTGCAGGGAGCTGAGTGCCTCCCGGAAGGTGGCGCGCAGCGCGCGCTCCATCAGCGCCTTGTGGTACGCTCCCACCGCGTTCCCGCTCAGGAACAGCACCGCGTTTGCTGCCAGCTGTGGGTGAGCGCCAGTCTCAGAGGTTGCCGGACCCAGTTGGGGTTGGGGATGGCTGTGTGGGTAGCTCAAAGACCAGCTGGAAAGAACTGGGCTTTACAGTTAGAGACCTAAGTGTTGCAGGACAAATGGCGCCACACGGTGGGATCCACAGGGGCCTTTCCCTCTCCCCACGCTTCCTGCTCCAGGCTGGGCTGCGGCGCCAACACCGCGTCTTAGGTCTACAAACGTTGGAGCGTGAGCTTAGGTTTCTCGTTTCTCATCTGGACTACCACTCCACTATCCCTAGCTCCCACCCCCGCGTCCTCACCCGAAACTATTCAAGCTCCGATTTTACATTCTCATGAAGGTTCTGTCCTCCACTTCTGTTGCCACCCCCCTGATCCCCAAGCAAACCACAAATCCCTTCCCTGTGGGCCCAGAACCCTCTTCTGGTATCAGGAGGCATTGCACTAACAGCTTCACAAGGGCACTGTGGATCTGTGTTTGTATCCCACGTCCGGCGTTTGTTGAAGTCACAGCTCAGCAACCCCCCGGCCCCCCAGAGGAACCTACTAGCGCGCAGCAGAGCCCGCCCTGGGCGCAGCCTGTGCTACTTTGTGTTCACCTGCGGTAGCAGTGCAGGCCGGGAGTCCGGCTGAGGCCCAAGGTACAGCCCGAGGACCAGCAGGTGCGAGAGCGAGGAGGCGAGGCCCGCGACCACAGCGTCCCGCATGCCCAAGGGCAGCATGGCATACACGGTGAAGATGACGAAGAGAAAAAAGGACACCTGGAGCAGGGCACAGGAAGCTGAAGGCCTACATCGTGCTGCTCATGGCCTGGTGCAGGTTCGAGGCCACGGGCATCCCCGGCCCCACTTCGCCTGCTGCCCCCTCACCTGGTCCCAGGCGCTCACCACACCCCCGGTGAACAGGAAGCCGTGGCCCAGGGCGAGCAGCGCGGCCCACACGAGGCCGGACAGGGGACGCGTCCAGCGCTGCAGTCGCTGCTCACGTGAAGCGAGGCCCAGCAGTAGCAAGAAGCCGCCCAGCGCACACAGCACGGTGGTCAGGAAGCTGGGGTCTGAGGCCAGCTCCTGTGGGGAAGGGGTGCGTGAGCCAGGACAGTGATGGGGAGCTTGAGGAGCTCGCCCACCACAAGGAGGAACGAACTAGATAGAGGAAGAGCAGGCAGCCCCTCAGCTCAGGTCTGAAAAGTCTCAAACTCAAGTACGAAAATGAGGCAGCGCACTTCCGCTTGCCATTCATATTAGGTTGAACATTTTGAAATTGCCTATGTCCTACTGCTTTTATCTAGAGTTGGCGATCTCGTATGGCTCAACCTAGTATCTTACTTGTATACAGCCACGAAGGCAGAGCCTGCCAGGAACATCTACCGAGAAGACCTGCCTCCCACCTGGTATGGGCTGTTTGTCAATCCATGACTGTTCTGAGCCTCAGTTTTCTCATCTGTCAAACGGGAATCATAGCACCCGCCTGGGGTCCTGAAGCAAGCGAAAGATCCTATCTCACAGAAGGCACTTTGGGATGAATGTCTCCAAATCTGGCCAATTTGCTCAGGATATTCCCGGTCCCCGGAGCCTGGGGCTAGAAGCTTCGAGGGCGGCGCAAAGCAGCACTCGGGCAGCAGGGGGCGCCCTTCCCCGCAGCGCCCTGCACATCCCTCGCGCGCAAGGGTTGCGATCTCTCCACCTGCCTCAGCTCCTCAGTGTCACCGCTGTCCCCACCCTCTGTCCCCACCTCTTCCCGGACTTCGGGGTGGACCAACAAGGATAGGCCGCGCCCAGCGATTTTCCCACCTTGCCTCTAAGGAGTAAAAAGAAAACTCGGAGCAGGCTATTTCCAGAAAAGAAGACCCCCTTCCTCCCCAAACAGAAACTGGAAATGGGTTTATTTTAGGCTAAACAAGAGAGAAAGAGAGAGAAAGAGAGAGAGAGATAGAGAGAGAGAGAGAGAGAGAGAGAGAGAGAGAGAGAGAGAAATGGAGGGCGCCTTCTGGGAGTCTATGGGGTATGTCTGCCCCACATCCCCTAAAAGGGAGAGAAAACCAGGAAATGAATTTCCCCAGGGCCATAGTAGAATTTCCCCTCTGGAAAATTGGAAAATCCGGTGATGGATTTATTGTAGAACCAGTAGACCACAGAAGCTCCCAAGGTCTGTGAGAACCCAGACAGAAATGAGAAGGATCCCGGACTCAGCTACCTCTCTATGCAGACGCTGTGACTGAGGCCCAAAAGGGTGAAGTAACTTGCCTTGGGTCACTACAGTTCGTAGTAAAGCTCAACGCCTGTTTCTCGGCTCCCAGCAAAGAAAACACAAGGAAAAGAAGACCCCACAAATCCCAGTCCCGAAAATGCGCCCCAGGCAGTGACCCTCCCGCGACCCCGCAGCAGAGACGAGGCCCAGGAGGAGGCCCTGCACCAGAGGCGCGGCTCACCCTGCCGGTGGCCCAAGCGACGGCGAGCAGCGCCAGGAGCGCGCAGAGCACGATCACCAGCAGCAGTAGCAGCAGCGGGTACTGCTGGCTCAGGCTGTAGTAGGTCTCGTAGAAGAGGTCTTCGCTGGGGGGCGGCCGGGGGCTGAAGAGGCGGGCCATGGTCTCCCCTGCCCGATCCCCAGGGCTGGGGAGGGCCGGGCGCCAGGTTACCTCCTGCGACTCAGGAGGCCCTACTGGGCCTTTCTCACTTGCTCCAAGCCACTTTCACCCCGCGCCCTCAACCTCTTGGCAATCCGGTCTCCTTCCAGGCATTCCCTGTCGCCTCCCAGCCCGCTCCTAGCTGGTGGGGTGGGGTTGGGGGGGGACTCTTCAATCCTTCCCTCCTCTTCCCTCCAACCCAGGTTGCGGAGGTGCCCTAGCAAAAGCCTCATCGCCAGGGGAGCAGGACTTGGGGTTGATGCATAGGAGCCCCGGTTTCCCCCTGTCCCCCAAACTCACTGCCTGCGATGCTGTCGCAGCTGAGTGGGCTGGGCCCGGCGAGGGAGCCCAGGGGGGACTGGATGCAGAGTCACGCTGACGCTAAGCTAGTGGCTCAAAGCCCCTGGAGACGGGCTCTTCCCTCCCGGCGCCGCTGGCCCCCTCCCACTTCCTCGATGGGACTGCCCAGCCCCTTCCCGTGCCTGAGCCAGACTCGCCTGGCCTCCTCCCCCACTCAGATTGTCTCTCCTAATACCATCGCCTCGCACTTTCAGCGTTCCCAAGGAAGGGGACTGTGGACCGTGGGAGAGACACGAAGGAGTGGGGTGGGGTGGGGTGGACCAAATGGGAAGTGTCAGCACGGGGGCAGAACGTTCGGATGTGGGGACTCTGAGGGAGGGCTGAAACCCTGCGGGAATGTAGGGAAGAGTGTGGGTCCCAGTGCCAATGCCAGATGGGCCCTGGGGTCTAGGTCAGAGTTGGGAGCACTCATTCCCCTCACCTCTCCGCCCAGCTGGCAGTGCTGTGGCAGCATCTTAACCAGCCGCACTCTCTTGTCCCTAGCTCCGTGGGAGGGGCACATCTGTGTGTAGCTCTGCAGAGCCATAACTTTCCACTCCCAGACATCAGCTGAGAATCAGAAGGGCTCCTGCCATACACCTAGGAAGCACCGTGCATGTGAGTGTGTGGTGGAGGGGTGACAGCTTGGGGGCTGGCCTCTAAGAGCCTGGGGCACTGTGCAGGGGAAGAGAAGGGCCAGAGTCTGCAAATTCCTGAATTCCCAAGGAGACTCACCCCCTTCCCCAGGGCCTGGCAGCAGCCCAGAAGAAAAGGGACCACAGTCTCTATCCCCAAGAGTTTAGACTTAGGGTGAGGTCCCTGGCTCTGGAGGAAGCTCCCGCCCTGAGATTAGACTGGCCTAGGGAGCCTGGCCTCCAGCATTCCTTCCTGCCCAGGCTGGACCCTGACCTTGTGTGCCAGGCCGTTGCCCACTCCCAGCCCCCAGCATTATCCATTTCCTGCCTTGTCGGAGCTACAGTGCCTCCCCCTCCCTCACTGCCAGCACCCTGTACCCCCTTCTTGTTCCCTGCCCTGGCTCAGACACAGACTCCTGCATCAGGCTTTGGCTAACATTCCATCACATTTATTGATTCACATTTATGGATCTGGGGGGCAGATCACAGTCAGTTTGGGCGCAGGCAGGACTGCCCTTGAAGGAAGTCGGGGGCCACAAGGCGTGGTGCTCTTCCTCAACCTCTGGAGGCGGCTTGGAAGGTGCTTTAATTCCCACTATGATTATACTGGCCCTGTGGCCCACTCCAGGCTTCAGGTTCTTTGGGGCGTTCTTTTGAAGCCATGGGTCGGGGGTGATGCCAGCCCCTATCCACGCCCAAAGGTGTCAGGCCCTCCCTGGACAAGGTAGGTCTCTGTGGCATAGTCATTTGGTTGTAGTTTCCAATCTGCACTGCAGAGCAGTGACTTAAGTTAACAGACGGTGGCCCTTTGAGAGAAATAGTGGTGGTGGTGGGACAGGTTAGCAGCCAGAAAGGCAAAGCTGGGGGGTAGTATATGGGGTCTCTGCCCGCCAGTAGCTGTGTTGAGGTGTGCCCTGTGCCTTACCCTTCAGGCTGCCTCTTCAGAATTGGGTTTGCAGATGCTTAAGAGGAGTGGCCACTGATGTCTGAAACCCTGATCTTTTTTGCTGGGAGGCCCTCTGGACTACCTAGGGGCTCACAGAGCCGGTGCTGGGGAAAGTTAGAACACCCAGGGACAAATCTAGGTTTTGTTGTGTGGCCTCAGGGAGATCCTCTCCTAGTGGGTGTCAGTTTCTTCATTTATGAAAGGAGAAGGTTAGGTTAGATCTCCTCTAGCCCTTTCTCCCCTCTCCCTCAGCAAGCTACTCTGCATCTATATATAGGTCTTGAGGAAGAAGCTGATGGAAGGATTGATCAGGGGAAAGACAAGGGTGGAGAGTGGGTACCTGCTATTGGATTTGGCCCCGGGGCCCTGGAGAACCAGTTCATGTCATGTCTCTCAGCTCCCTGTAAACAACACAGAGCTCTCAGGCTTGTCCTAGAGCTTGGTTCTCCCACTGCACATCCTCGAAAACCCCAAGTTTCCCCCTGGCAAGGGGACAGGATTCACAGGAGTCCTCGTGTAACTCCTAGGCCTGCCAGTATCTCACCTGATTCCCTTGGGGTCCAGGACCTAAGGTTCCAGTCAAGGTGGGGTTGGGCATCTGGTTTCTGAAAGGTGAGGTCTGTGGAGTTTGGGCAGGTTGGGCCATTGAATCTGAAGATATCCCTGCCATCCTAGCATGCTGAATCTGCTCTCCCTGTGCCCTGCTTCTCTCAGGAAGGCTTGCACATTTTTCAGCAACAGAGCTGGGGTTCTCCTCCAGATTCAGGTTGTTCAGCATCTCAGAAACCATGGAATCAGTAGAAGAGCACCGGCTTCCTGTGGTTTCCCCAAGGCCATCCATTTCTGTTCCTCCTTGGCCTGACTCTGTGGCAGATAATCTCCTGCTGCTGCTGCTCCTGTGCTCAGACAGAAACTCCTTTACCTGCAGGGATAGGAGGAGCTTGCTGGGCCAGAGTAAACCCAGGGGAGTGGTCTTTTGGTTCATAACCTGTTGCCTGGGAACTCAGGGATGGTGTGGGGAGGGTGGGGATGAGGGTCAAGGCATAAAAAGAAGTGGTCAGTGGGGAGTCATTGGATGGCCAGGCAGCCATATTGTGCCATCCCTGACTAGCTCCTGGGGGTGGGAGTTATTGGGTGCTCACCATGGTGACAGAGGCACCTATCTTGTCCCTCACCAGAAGGAAGACTTCTTCAGTTTTTGGTTGGCAGTCTGGAGGGACAGCAGAGTCGGTCACAAGTGAGCAAAACTTCTTTCCCTGGGAAAAGCCTGTTTTTTTCTGGGAAAAGCCAGACCCAAGCCTACCCCAGCTGCCAGCAAAAAGGCCAGCTCACCCGGGAAGGAGGGCCTGTCCTTGGGCTCAGATCTCCAGCAGTCCTGCATTAATTCCTTCAGTCTTTCTAAGCCAGGAGTTTCAGGCCCGGATCGGGGCAGCTTGGCCAATGGAGGCCGGATCTGCCTCTCACAGACATCTTTACGCACCAGTGATGTCTCTGACACCACTGGGGTGAGGGTAGAGGTGAGACAGAAAAGGTATTCAGGGTCTGAGGGGACGCCTGCTCCATCATGGAAAGAGGCAGGGAGTATATTCTAAGGGGTATGTGAGGAGGGAGCAGGCAGTCCAAGTGGGTAAGCAGGAAGGGGAAGTCTTGGGAGCTTTTGGGAGGAGGGCATCTGTGGTTAATAGTCCCAGAGTCTGCCTAGAGTCTTACCCTCAACTTCTCTTCTTGCTAGCACTGCCCACATGAGGATACCAAAACTGCAAGAGACACAAAACTGAGGTCTGACTCAACCACTTATAAGACCCGCCTCTCATACACCAACACCTAGAAGGGCCCAGAGAGGTGTAGGAACCTGGGATGTGTGTTTGCGGTGGGTAGCTTACCTGTAGACATCACTAGCTTTGGAGGCCTTTTGGTTTACATCAGCTAACAGTTCTGGGGCCAAGTAGGCCAGGGTGCCCCCTGGCTTCGTGGACCCTGCCCCTGACCATGAGCTTCCCTGAAATGTGGACAGGCCAAAATCTGCCAGCTGCAAAGGAAGGGAAGAAGGGGGAGATAGGGTAGACAAGGGGGGATCAGGAAGTCTCCAGAACTCCCTTCCCGCCAGTTTTAGCCCCTGCCATACCAGCTGATAGAGGCCCTGACCCCCCCCCCCACCAGGCAGTTCCACAGGCCCATCCCACCAGGTCCTCAGAAGAGTCATGGCTGACCTAACCCAGGAGACTCAGACCCAGACACCCACAGGAAACCTAGATCTCCCACCCAAGGGCCCCACTGACTCTACCCTTTCTCTGACCTTTCAGACCCGCTTTACAAAACTGGACCTGCACCTTCTGGCGGAAGTCAGTTCCACAGTGGGCCTGTGGAACTGCCTGGGGGTGGGGGGCGGTCAGGGCCTCTATCAGCTGGTATGGCAGGGGCTAAAACTCCTGGCTGAGTCTTGACCCCTGGGCAGCCTGTGTCCAGCGGGAGAGGCTGAGGTATTCAATAGACAGGGCTGTGGTCTTGTGTCCAGTGGGCGGTAGGGACTGCAGCAGCTCTTGGGCTGGCCTCGTCCCACAGCTGGGCTGGGACATGGATGAACTGACCTTGACGCCCAGATCTTGGTCCAGGAGGACGTTGGAGGGCTTGAGGTCCCGGTGCAGGAGATTTTCACTGTGCAGGTAACGCATACCGCGCACCACTTCCTGCAGCACTCGGTAGCGGAGAGGCCAGGACGGAGGGCACTGGGGCTGTAGCAGCCCCTCCAGGGAGCCGTTCTCCATGAATTCAGTCACCAGACCCGGCCAGAACTCGCGGTCGCCGTCCCACTCCAGGTTCTCGGTGACCCCCAGGAGAAGCAGCACGTATCTGCTACGCAGATTTGCCATGGCGTTCACTTCCCTGCGTATACCCTCCCTGCACTCCAGGAGAGAGCTGCAGTCACGCCCCGGCCCTGGGAAGATCCCTCCTTCCCCATTCAGGCCCCATAGCGCAGCGGCTCCGCCTCCTTAGCCAGACCCCGTCAGCTCGCAGCTCGGGTCACTCACGGGTTCACGATCTTGACTGCCACATCGTAGCCCCTCGACCTGTGATGCGCCCGGAACACCGCGCCGAACCCGCCTCGGCCGATCAACTTCGGATTCTCCAATTCCTCGTGGGACACCAGGGGGACCGAGCCACCACTGGACCTGAAAAAGGGGTCTCGCCTACTAGCCGGCGGCCGTGCCCCACATTCGCTGCTCCCCTCAATCCCAGCGACTCGGCACCGTCAGTACAACCCCCAACCTCCCTCCGCCAGCCGCTCAGTCCCGGGGCGCATAGGCGTTCTCGGACCGACGTGTCCACTAGGCGCCGTGTGTGTGAATGCGGAGGCTGCAGATTGACATCCTCCTCCCTACTCACCGTGAATTGACCGAAGACATTAGGTTGGAAGGTACGAGGGACTTCTGGAAGTTGCAAGCCTCACAGATGGAGGCTGGGGTTTGGGGCAGAGAAGTGGAAAGGGTCTCAGTCAATCTCTAGCCCAAGGCAGGGATTCCGCTTCCCGGGTCAGGTCGACACCCCTACACCAAGTGACTGAACTACTTCCTTCCCCTAGAAGCGCCTCGACAGTCCCGCCCCCGGGGTGGGGCAGAGGGAGAGCTAGGACTTTTCTCTCTGCCTAGTGTTTCCTGTGCACTTGCCCCGGCCAGGTTAGGTGTAGCTGGGCGTTGAGGGTGCCAAGGAAGGAATCTTCACCTTCTAGGAACCCAAAATCAAGCCAGCCCTCCAGCCTGTGTCCCTCCCTTTTGACACGGGATTCCCAGCTCCACCACCACCAGGCCCTTGGGTAGGGAGGAGAGTTTTATGGTTTTAGGGCTCAGCTCTCCCACAGCTTCCCTAAGATCATGGTCAACAATCTATAAAGCTTACCACGAACCAGGCACACATATTAGCTTACTTAATCCTCACATTAACCCTAAGGGCATAGGTGCTACTTTTATTACCTTTTTATAGATGAGGAAACTGAGGCACTGATAGCTTAAGTATCTTGCCCAAACCCATGTGGAAATGACTTAGTGCCTGGCTCTGAAGCATCATGTTAGTGCATTTTCACATAGGCTTCAGAGCTGTACCACTCAGCTGGTTGTGCAGGTGGCTGGGGAAGGTGTGAAGAAGCATCCAGGGTAGTGAAGGGTCCCTATCTGTATTCCTGCCCCGTCCCTGGTAGCTGTTCTTGCTGAGGTAAGCCCTGACATTCATAGGGACTTATCTGCCCTATAAACAGGAGCTCCTGGAGCTAGCAGGCCCAAGACCCACTCCCAGGGCACTGTGGTCAGGCTGGATGTATTAGGCCAGCCAGAGGGTTGCCGATGTTGCGTACACTGCAGTGGAAACACCTCAGCACTTTCCTGCCTTCTCCCTCACATGGCAACTCCTCCATGCAAATACCCTAATTAATTCGTTTCCAACAAGCATTTGCTCTGTACTCTTTGAGAACTCAGGAGCATGGAGAGCCTTAAGGATTTAGAGTAGACAGAAGGGGTCTGTATTTTGCCTCCCCGAGGCCTGACCATGGCTGGAGGCTGTGAGAACTAGACAGGGCCAGCCCTAGGCACTCATTCCTTCATGGGGAGATCCAACCCCGTGGACCAGCTCTCCCTAAAAGGTGCTCACCAATGTAAAGGTGTTTTCCATTCTGTCCAGTGGTCCATGGGCTCTGCAGGGTTGGAGCAGAAGTGACCAGCAGTTAACTGTGTTTTCTAGAACAGCTGGCAACTCCAGGATCCACACCATGACTTCTCGTGGGGTCAGCTGATGCTATTTTGGGGTTATTTAAGGAATTCTTAGACCAGGGGTCCTCAAACTTTTTAAACAGGGGACTAGTTCACTGTCCCTCAGACCGTTGGAGAGTGCGCACTGTGGGCCCCAGACGAGTCGGCTGCTAAGCAGGACAGGCAGCATCGGCAAAAACACCTGGAGGGCCGGATAAGTGTCCTCGGTAGGCCGCATGTGGCCCGCGGGCCGTAGTTTGAGGACGCCTGTCTTAGACTGTAGTCTCCTTAAAAGCCAGTACATGGTAGGTGTCTAATAAATATTTGTTGGATTGAATGAACAAATAAACAACCCCAAATTTTGAACCTTCCTTAAGACACTGATCACCCCAGATGGAGCTCCATACTCATTGGGAGGAAAGAGGAGATCGGGCTCCTTTATGGTCTGGGGGCTCTCACGCCCAGTTGATAGAATCTACCTGAACTAGGCATTAGTATGGAGATATGTTGGTGTCTTACAGAATCTAAGAGAGCAAGAAGGATAGCAGGTCCTCAAAATAAACAAAAACAAAAACAAAAAACAAACCTAGAGTCAGGAAAGCTGAGAGCCATCAGAAAGGGCAGCCGCTCCCTTCATGATTCTCTCCACGGAGAAGACCCTGGGCTCAATACCTCTACTTGAGGTGAACAGGCAGAAAGGAGTTATGGAAAGGTGTTTAAAGACTTTTTCATGGCTGAGTGTCTTCAGATTGGGGCAGGACCCTAAGAATCAGGGATAGATCCTATGAAGTATAGGCTTGGGTATAGTGTCAAGGCTTATAATACTTCTGGACTCAAAATAAACTAAGCCACTTTAAAAGAAGGAGGAGCAGAGAGAAGAGCCTAGAGAGAATGCCTAACAAGATCCCTGGCTTCCAGAGAGGGGAGGGGGGTGCACCCAGGCAGAGTTGATTACTGGATTTTGGAGCTCTGGTCTTTCCTGAGGCATGGTGCCTCTGACCACAGTTGTCCCAGGCTTTTGGCGTCTACTTGGGTGTTTCTTATTCCTTCAGTTCTCTGCTTCTAATTGTCTCTGATTACCTTCAGTTCATCCCTAGTATGAACTCTGGTTCCCTATCCCTGGTTGTTGTAGGGGCAGGGGAATGGGGTGGGTATGGTCTCTCTTCTTGCATATTCTAGTCTTAATTCCCATCTGTTGTTTGATTAAGAGATTCTAATTATAGATCAAATTGTATTAACTGAGATGACAGTAAAAAGAAGTATGGAAAAATTTCATTTTCCTTAGTGTTTGAATTTTCTTTTACATTGAGCGTGTATTAATTTTATAAACAGTTAAACAGTAAAGAAGATGATGGTACATGCCAGGATTTAGTTATAAGGATATTCACTGAAGTGTATTGTTTATAATAGTGAAAAAATAAGAGTGCTAAATATCCAATAATAGAAAAAATATTGATAAATTATGCAACAGAAAACTATGCTGCCATTAAGATGATGATGTAGACATCATTTATTAATAACATTATTTATTAATATGAAGATGTTTGTCATATACCAAATGGGGAAAAAAAACAATATGTATGATATAATCATATTCTTTGTTTTAAAAATCCTCTTCCAGTAGTAGGACAGATTTGATATTTTCAAAACCTCTCATAGCAGAACACCTAAATGCTATAGAAAGCACAAAAAACATATGTTTTAAAATTCATTAGTGAGTTCCCAAGAAAATAAAGATAATCCCCCAAGGGCATCCTTCTGAAACCAGCAAAATAAAGCAATACAAAACAAAAAGTAAACAGTAAGTAAACAGAGAGGTTAACTAACTAGAAACCTAGAGCTTTGGGGACTGGGTAGACATATGAGGGTTGGAGGATAACCCCAGAATAAGCCCTGGGACCTAGGGAGATGGGAGAGTGAATCTGAGACAACCCTATTCCCCATAAAGCTGGGACCCTCAAAGCAGCTGCATTTTTTTTTTTTTGAGACAGAGTCTCACTCTGTTGCCCCGGCTAGAGTGCCGTGGCGTCAGCCTCGCTCACAGCAACCTCAAACTCCTGGGCTCAGGCGATCCTTCTGCCTCAGCCTCCCAAGTAGCTGGGACTACAGGC
>CAUYPO010102188.1:0-11466 GCA_963574435.1 Cheirogaleus major
TTCTGGGCATCATGGCTCAAAGCCTTCTCCAGGTTCCCTGTGACGCTGTATAGGAATCTTCTTCACTCAGGTGAAGCCATTTGCCTTTAGGACCCTGTCGAAAAATCCTGCCAACTATGCCAGTTTGTGGGGAGTTAGCTAAGCTCTCAGCAAAAAAATGGGTCCCTTAGGCAGGGGTCATTACAAAGGATAAGAAAATAATAGAATATAGAAATAAAAGAATACACAGAGATGAAGGTATAGTTTTATAGATTTATATAAAAAAAGAGAAAGTGGGGGTGCTCGGGGGACCCCACAATATTCCCATCAATTGTGAGGCCAGGAGTGAAGTTTTACATCAGTATTTATATGTACAGTGATCAGTTGCCAGGGTAACAGATTTACATAATAACAGGTAGTTTTAGTTTTAGGTTAAAAGTCTTTCAAAAGGCCTCTGTAGATCCCTTAATTAACTCTACATAAACAAATTGTTACAAAAATCTTTCAAAGATAAACTTCTAAGTTCTAAGGTAAATTTATCACTTAACAGAAGGGTTACACAGAGATATAGTGGCTCCATATTTCTTTATCTAGTTACTGTGGATTGAGACAGGCAGTCAGGAGTCAAGCAGAAACTGTCCCTTGAGCTAATTGCTTTTAGCCACAGGTGTCTGTCTCTCGGGCAGGTACTTTTTGATCAGCTCCCATCCCGTGGCTCCATGCAGACCTGCTTTGTCATTCAAAGCAGGCAAAAACCACAGGTCTGAAACTGTGGTATCACCTTGGAAAGCAGCTGCTACTGACCTTTGAGACACCCTCCTGAGGCGAGGCAGCCTTTGATATGCAAACTAACATGTTCACATATTCCTTCTGGGCAAAGCCCTGCAAAACTCCTGAAATCATTTGTCTCTCTAATATTATAGGGGGCATTTCAATAAAGCAATAATTTTATGGAGCAACACCTTAGGAGAATGAAAAACTGGGCTAGAAGTATTTGACCAGGAAGAATTCATTTATGGTGAGGATGGACATATTGAAGAAAAGGATCTTCTAACATAAATAGGGAAACTGCAAGCATCCTATTCCAGGACAAAGGACAAAGATGTTAAGTTATCTGGAATGACAGCACAACACTGACAATATGTGCCTTGAGCTTAGAGCAGATATTAAGACAACATGCCCAAACCCAGAAAAAGGAATGAGCTTGAATGTCAACACACAGTGGGTTTTTACATTTCTTAATTCAAATGCAGTCTGAAGTAAACCATACACAATGACCATGGATTCTCACAGCAGCAATCCAAGTTATTAGATGCTTATGGAAGACTTATAAGCCACCCAATCAATGGAAATGTTTAATTGGAGAATGCAACCTATTGAGATGCTCTTCCACAGCTTAAGTACCATGGCTGAGTGCTCACCATTCTTTTTCTATAGTGTGACTCATGGCTATTGGACAAATTTTAAAAAGAACTAGAGTTCTTCCTGGGGGTGGAGGGGATAGCTGGGCCCTGTTGGAGGACCTCTCTCAATGGGAAGCAATATTGTTCTTTAAGCTATATGCTGAAAGGAAAGGAATTTGGCTTTATACTCCAGACACTTTGAATCCTGAGATAACAGAAATATGGCCTCACATTTGAAGTCTTATGAGAAATAATATAGGATGAAGTTGGTAAAATAATGCCCCCAAAAGCTATTCATGCCCAAATCCATGACACCTGTGAATACACTGCATTGCATGGCAGAGGGGAATTAAGGCTGCAGATGGAATTGAGGCTGCCAATCTGCTGACTTTGAGATGAGGAGATTATCTAGGATCATTCAAGTAGGTCCAACGAAATCCCATGGGTCTTCATAAATTGAAGAGCGAGGCAGAAGAGAGTCTCAGAGAGGGTAGCATGACAAGAACTGAGACCAACATTGCTGGCTTTGCAGATGGAGGAAGTGAGCCATAAACCGGGGAGTGCAGATGGGGCACCTCTAGGAGCTGAGAAAGGTGAGGACACAGAATCCTCCCTAGAGGGGCCTTCAATAAAGAATGCAGCCCTGCTGACACCTTGATTTTAGCCCAGGAGAAACATGTTAGACTTCTGACCTATAGAACTGTGAGATTGTAAATTTTCAATGATGTTAGCCACTAAATTTGTGGTGACTGATTACAGCAGCAATAGGATACTAACACATATAGTATATGCTAAGGTAGATTTGGGGGGAAGGATGCCGGGAGTTAGCTATGCTCCCAGCAAGAATGGGTCCCTTGGCAGGATCGTCACAAGAGATATGGAAATAATAGAAATAGAGAATAGAGAAATAACAGAGACACACAGACAAAAGTATAGTTTAAAAGGGGGGGAGTCAGGGGTCCTCCAGCATTTCTGTGAGCTGTGAGGCCCCGAGTGAAGTCCCGCATCAGTATTATCGGTGCAGTGATTAGTTGCCAGTGGTTACAGATTTACATAATAATAGTTAGTTTAGGTTTAAATTCTCCCCAAAAGCTTTTAGGGATCCCTTAATTAACTGTATCTACATGAGCAAATGGTTACAAAATTTTTCTAAGATAAACTTCTAGGTCCTAAGATAAAATTATCACTTAGCAGAAAGGCTAAACAGAAATATAGAGGCTATTTCTTTATCTAGTTTCTTATTGATAGAGACAAGTGATCAGGAGTGTAGCAGGAACTGTCCCTTAGGCCAATTGTCTCTAGCTGCAGGTGACGGCTGGGCGGGCATTCTTTGATCAGTTTTCAACCTGTGACCTCATGCTGAGCTTTGTCTTACAGAAGCATCAGGCAGGCCTCCAGGTCTGAGACAGGCGTTGCCTTGCAAAACTCTCCTGATCGGTGAGTGCCCTCCTGTGGCGAGGCAGCTTTTGATCTGTGAGCTAACATGGTCACATATTCCTTCAAGGCCCCTGCAAAACTCCTGAAATCTTTTATATCTTTATCTGCCAACAAAAGGACAAAATGATTATACTATAATTATGTCTGATTTATATTATAACCAGTTTAGTGTGGCCAGGTACTGCTGCTTGCTATAATACAGGAAACATGGATAAAATTAATTTTATATGGCCAGGTACAGTGGCTCACACCTGTAATACCAGCATTTTGGGAGGCTGAGGCGAGAGGATCATTTGCGACTAGGAGTTGGATACCAGCCTGGGCAACAAAGTGAGACCCTGGCTCTACAAAAAATGTAAAAATTAGCCAGGCATGGTGGTGTGCACCTGTAGTCCTAGCTACTTGGAAGGCTCAGGTGGGAGGATCTCTTGAGCACAGGAGTCTGGGGTTACGGTGAGCTATGATGATGCCACTGCACTCTAGCCTGGGCAACAGAATGAGCCTCTGTCTCAAAAGAAAACAGAAGATTACACCTGAAGTCACCCTGCATTGTAAAATGGAAGGTGGAAGGATATGGCTTTCACTATTTATTAAGGTGATGAGGATGCTATTATCCATTATCCCTTCCATCTGTTTCCCATACTAATCTTTAAAGAAGACTCCTGGAGCTTTAATTCTCAGTTCAAGGGTTTTGGGGGTCACTAACAGTATTGTCCTTGGCAAACTAAGGCTAGAGAGAGGCTCAGGTGGGTCAATCCTAGAGTAGTGGTCTCTAAGCTTTTTGGCACCAGGGACCAGTTTCATGGAAGACAATTTTTCCACAGACGGGGTGGTGGTGGTGGTTTAGGCATGATTCAAGCACATTACATTTATTACATTTGCAGCTGCTCCCCAGCACTAACATCATGGCCTCAGATCCACCTCAGATCATCAGGCATTAGATTCTCATGAGGAGCACCAACCTAGATCCCTTGAATGTGTAGTTTACAATAGGGTTCACTCTGCTATGAGAATCTAATGCTGCAGCTGATCTGACAGAAGGCAGTGATGTGAGTGACGGGGAGCGGCTGTAAATACAGATGAAGCTTCGCTTGCTTGCCTACTGCTCACTTCCTGCTGTGCAGCCTGATTCCTAACAGGCCACAGACCAGTACTGGCCCAATCCATGGCGTAGAGATTGGGGACCACAGTCCTAGAGCACTGGTATTAAAAATCATCATAGAGGCTGCCCTGCTCCCCCCCACCCCCCGCCACGATGTAGATCTCAGTGCCAGCTTGTCCTCCATCAATGCAAACTATCGCTAGCCTCTCGGAGCCTCAGTTTCTTCATAGGCAAAAAGACAATAAAGTGGCAGTTCTCAACAGAGAGAAGGGGCTGCATACCAGAGTAGCTTGGAATGCTTTTTCAGCACACATATTCTTTCTTTTCTCTTTAAAAAAAAAAAAAATCTCCAAATATTTCAGAAATACCCACTACCCAATGCTAAATGATTGTGAAAGCCCTAGCAGATCTAATACATGGTTTGAGGAACTGGCTCTGCAATGTTAACCTGTGGTAAAGCTCAGCAAATGTGGGTACCTAAAAGTTTGGTACGGAACAAACCTACAAGCTTGGAGGAGTGGACCTAACCCATTTCCTGGCTTAGAAAACCCCATCCAGCACCAAGTTCAGGGTGGGGCAGATTGTGTGCATGTCAGACTACAACCAGCAGAGGGCAGTACATACCTAGGCACCAGGCTTTCCAGAAAAGTAATAACTTTCTGGAAAGTAAGGTAGTGAGGTAGTGCTTCTTGAGGTAAAGGAACAAAAATTTTAAAAGCCTATGTGGACATATAAAATTAAAAGCCATTTAAAACAGAATCTGACACTCAACCCTAGGTCCAGAGGTAGACCAAGGCCACTTTCAGATGTGGCAAAACTTTGTCTTTGAATCACCCCATTTCCTATCCTGTGTCCCTCTTTTTCTTCCAAAGTATGGATAGAGGACAGGCAGTATTGTCATCACCTAGGAGCTTGTCAGAAATGCAGAATTTCAGGCCTCACCCCAGACCCACTGAGTCAGACTTTGCATTTTCACAAGATTCCCTGTTGATTCCTGTTCACATTGAAGTTTGAGAAGCAGTGGTGTAACCACATCTTCTCTACATACATGTGCCATGCAGAAACCTACCCTGTTCCCTGTGTGAACCTCGCTCCCCACCCACACACCCAAAATCACAATAGGAGAAAATTCCTGCAGTTTCAGGCTCACCAAGAGTAGAGCAGTTAGTGTGGCCATAGTTGGGCAGATCTCAGATATTCTCTTCAGGTGACTCAGGGATTTCATAGCACTCTTCAACCACCCAGCTATATTTGCCTTTAAGTAACAGCTGATCAAGGGAACACTGGGGCTAGATGCCCCCAAAAGATTGATAGGGCTCCGAAAACGAAACTCCAAAGGATGGCACATTGAACTACAGGAGATTAGATGCCCTCAGAAAGCAGCCTTAGAAGCAAATTCTCTCTCACCTTCTCCTGTCCCCTGTCCCTTGCCCCTCTTTCTCTCATAAAGTGAGTCAAAGGAACCAGATTCTTCTTCCCAATGACAGATCATAGAAATTAGAACCCCTTTCCCCCAAAGGAAGCCCTAAGACTTGACATATTGCTCTAACATTTCTTTGTCTTTCCATGTAGGAACTGGCCATAAAGAAATTCTCTGGGCTAGGCATGGTGGCTCACGGCTGTAATCCTAGCACTCTGGGAGGCTGAGGCTGGTGGATCGTTTGAGCTCAGGAGTTTGAGACCAGCCTGAGCAAGAGCGAGACCCCATCTCTACTAAAAATAGAAAGAAATTAGCTGGACAACAAAATATATGTAGAAAAAATTAGCCGGGCATGGTGGCAGATGCCTGTAGTCCCAGCTACTCAGGAGGCTGAGGCAGAAGGATTGTTTGAGCCCAGGAGTTTTAGGTTGCTGTGACCTAGGCTGATGCCACAGCACTCTAGCCTGGGCAACAGTGTGAGACTCTGTCTCAAAAAAAAAAAGAAATTCTCTGACCTGCTTTGTCTGATAGGAGGTCAAAAGACCTTCATTCCAGGGGCCCTGCTGTATACCCAAGAGGAAGGAATGTTACACAGAGAGACCAAGAAGAATCTCAACAAACAGGCCTTACTGGCTTCCCCACACTTCAATCTATTTACCATTAGATCCTAACCTTTTGTCCAATGACATTTCTACATAGCTTTTCAATCCTCATCAAATCTCAGCCTAAAAAGAGACATCTTTCCCTAGGTCCTTGGTGTTTTCATTTCTGAAGGCTCCCATGCCACATACAACTTTGATGAAATAGGAGAGTGATGTCAACAAGATGGCTGGCTAGAGATGCCTGGTGCTTGTCCCCCCTGACACATACACAAAAACAGGCCAAGGCAATGAATAAAAGCTAAGAACTGACAGGATAGAGAAGGGAGAGTGCAGGAGTGCAGGGGGGAGTGAGGAGGCACCTGTGGTCATTGGAAGCCCAGGAGGACAGTGTGGAGGCACCTGGCCTCTGCAGCCCAGTGTCATCCACCCTGATTAGAACCACCCAGAGCAAAGCAACTTAATGATACTTCTCAGGGAATTAGAAAAGCAAGAAAAAATTATTAGAAACCCAAAATTAATAGAAGGAAATAAATAATGAAGATCAGACCAGAAATAAATGAAATTGAGACTAAAAAACATACAAAGGATCAATGGAAAAAGTTTTTTAAAGATAGACAAAACTGACAAACCATTAGCTATACTAAGAGAAAAAGAGATAAGACTCCAATAAGTGAAATCAAAAATAAAAAGGAGATATCACAACTGATAACATAGAAATATAAAAGATCATTAGAGACTACCATGAACAATTAAATGCAAATAAATTCAAAACATAAAGGAAATGGATAAATTCCTAGACATATACAACCTACCAATATTGAACCAAGAAGTAATAGAAAGCCTGAACACACCAATAACAAGTAATGGGATTGAACCATTAATAAAAAGTCTCCCAACAAATAAAAGTCTAGAAACAATGGATTGTTTCCAAATCTACCAAATCTTTAAAGACAAATTAAAAACAATTCTTCTCAAGCTATTCCAGAAAAATGAAGTGGCCAGAACTCTTTCTTTTTCTTTTTTTTTTTTAATGAGACGGGGACTCCCTCTTGCTCAGGCTGGTCACGAACTTCTGAGCTCAAGTAATCCTCCCACTTCAGCCTCCCAGAGTGCTAGGATTACGGGTGTGAGCCACCATGCCCGGCCCAGAACTCTTTCTAACTCATTCTACTAGGCCAGAATAACCCTGATACAAAAAGCAGACAAAGACACAAAAAAAGAAAGTTACCAACCAATATTCCTGATGAACACAGATGCAAAAACCCTCAGCAAAATTCCAGCAAACCAAATCCAACAGTACATCAAAAAGATACCCATGATCAAGTGGGATATATCCCAAGAATGCAAAGATGGTTCAACATACCCAAATCAATAAACATTATACATCCATGAACAAAATGAAGGCTAAAACTACATGATTATCTCAATAGATGCAGAAAAAGCATTTGATAAAATTCAACATCCTTTCATAATAAGAAACTCACAATAAATTAGATATAGAAGGTAAATACCTCAACACAATAAAGACCATATATAACAAACCCACAGCTAATAGCATACTGAATGGGGAAAACCTGAAAGCTTCCCTCTAAGAACAATTCAGGGATGCCCACTCTCACCACCCTTATTCAACATAGCACTGGAAGTTCTAGTCAGAGCAATTAGGCAACAGAAAGAAATAAAGGGCTCCTAGAATGAAAAGGAGGAAGGCAAATTGTCCCTGTTTACAGATGACATGATCTTATACATAGAACAACCTACAGACTCTACTAAAACACCCTCAGCATTGACAGACAAATTCAGTAAAATTACAGGATGCAAAATCAACATACAAAAATCAGTAGAATTTCTATATGCGAACCATGAACAATCTGAAAAAGAGATTACAAAAAAGGCAATCCCATTTACAATAGCTACCCAAAATATAAAATACCCAGAAATAAATTTAACCAAGGAGGTGAAAGACCTATACAAGGAAAACTATAAAACGCTGATGAAAGAAATTAGGGAAAATTCAAACAAATAGAAAGACATTCCATGTTCATGGATCAGAAGAATGAATATTGTTAAAATGACCCTATTATCCAAAGCAAGCTACAGATTCAATTAATCTCTATCAAAATACCAATGACATTCTTCACAGAAATAGAAAAAAATCTTAAAAATTGGCCAGGCACAGTGGCTTATACCTATAATTCCAGGATTTTGGGAGGCCAAGATGGGAGCATCACTTGAGGATAGGAGTTTGAGACCAGCCTGGGCAACATAGCAAGACCTATCTCAACAAAAAATAAAATTAAAACCTTAAATTTGTATGGAACAACAAAAGACCCTAAATAGCAAAAGCAATCCTGTGTAAAAAGAACAAAGCTGGAGGCATCACACTACCACAGTTCAATATATATTAATACTACAAAACTTCAATAACCAAAACAGCATGATATGGGCATAAAAAACAGACACATGGATCAATGGAACAGAATAGAGATCTCGGAAAATAATCTGTATAATCAGTTGGCTGTATATGTAAAACATCTACAGCCAAATAATTTTTAAAAAACATGCCAAGAAAACTCTTTGGAGAAAGGACAGTCTCTTCAATAAATGGTGCTGGGAAAATTGGATATCTTTATGCACAAGAATGAAACTTGACCTCTACCTCTTGCTCTACACAAAAATCAACTCAAAATGGATCAAAGATCTAAATGTAAGTTCCAAACTATAAAAATATTAGAAGAAAACATTGGAGAAACACTTAAGAACATTGGTCTGGGAAACGATTTTATGAATAAGGACTCAAAAGCACAGGCAACAAAAACAAAAATAAACAAATGGGATAACATCAAACTACAACATTTGTGCACAGTAAAAGAAACAATCAACAGAGTGAATAACAACCTACAGAATGAAAAAAATATTTGCAAACTATTATACTTATTCAACAGGGCATTAATATCCACAATATACAAGGAACTCAAACATCTCAACAGAAGAAAAAAACAGACAATCTAATCTAAAAATAGGCAAATGATCCAAACAGATATTTCTCAAAAGAAGACATGCAAATGGACAGCAAACATATGAAAAAATATTCAAAACCATTAATCATCAGAGAAATGCAAATCAAAACCACAATGTCATATCACTGCAACCATTTTGATGACTATTATCAAAGCCAAAATGCTGGCCAGGATGTAGAGAAAAGGGAACTCTTATACGCTGTTAGTAGGAGTGTAATCTAGTGCAGCCACTATAGAGAACAGTATGGGGGTTCACCAAAAAAATACAAATAGAACTACCATATAACCCAGCAATTCCACTACTGGGCATGGATCCAAAAGCAAGGAAATCAGTATATCAAAGAGACATCTGCACCCCCATGGTTATTGCAGCACTATTCACAATAGTTAAGATGTGGAATCAACCTATGCGTTCAAGAACAGATGAATAAATAAAGAAAATGTGGTATATATACATCATGGAATACTATTCAGCCATAAAATACTATTCAGTCATTTGTGGAAACATGGATGGAACTAGAAGACATTATATTAAATGAAATAAGCCAGGAAGAGAAAGCTAAATACCACATGTTGTCATTCATATGTGGAAGCCATAAAAGGCTATCGTCATAGAAGTAAAAAGTAGCATAAAGGATACTAGAGACTGAGAAGGCCAGGGGGAAGAGGGAAACAGGGAGACATTTGTTAAAGGATACAAAATTACAGGTGGAATAAGTTCTAGAATTCTATAGCACTGTAGGATAACTATAGGTAGCAAATCTATATTATATAGTTTCAATAGGTAGAAGGACAATATTGAGTGCTCCCAACACAAAAAAATGATAAATGCTTGAGATGATGGATATACTAATTACCCTGATCTGATTACTGCACATTCTATGTATCAATATATCATTATGTACCTCATAAATATGTACAATTATTACATGCCAATTAGAAAAATTAAATAACTAAAAATCTTTCATTGAGTAAATTTGTGATGCTTTTCTCTTGTTAACTTGTCTTTTGTTCTAAGAGTGCAAGCCTTTGCCCGTCTAAGGCCTGAGCAAAGCTAGCAGACCTTCCAGCCTCTACAAGATTACAAATGCAGTAACATCCAGAGCCTAAGTCCATGGCTGGTTTGCATCAATGTATAAATAAATCAGTATAAAATTATTTCTTTACTTATTTGCATTTGGTAGGTATTTCCTTGTAGGAGTGAAAATGAATAAGTTGATTTTTTTAAAATGTCAAAACAGGGAGTATGTTTGAGGCTCCTACCTGGTGCTCAGAGCATCTCTGAAGAAGGACCTTTGTCCAGAATGATTCCTCTCCAAGTCCATAGCCTCACGTTCTGGCAGGAAAGCTGCTGTTGGGGAGGAAGCAAACATTAAGCAAATGTATCTTGGGGATTGAGTGATTGCTCTGAGCTCCTCCCAGGGATATTTGTCTTTCTGCAGAATAAGGGATTTTGAGTAGGAGTATTGGAGTTGCTTTGGCGAGAGGAGACTTCCCAGGACACTCAGATGGGTCCTTGCAGGAGGCGCTGGGCCTGGGGCTGTGGGAGAGGCCCTTTGGGAGGAAGCACTGTCACTGTGGAGCTTGTGATGGTGACGTCCAGAAGGACAGTGCTGACCTGGAAAACCGCACGGCCCTTATGAAAGGACCAAGGGATGGAACAAGCACCCACAGGAGCAAGGCGCTCTGTGCTCAGGAAACGTAACAGAGACCAGGGCCTGCTGATGCCTCTGGGGATGCTTTTCCCCTCATTCACTCAGCCCTGCCTTTATTCTTAGTTTCTGTCTCCCTTTTCTACAGGTGAAAGGAAAGGGAGCAAAGGACAAGAAGAAAATCACATGTAAGTTCCACTCCTTAGGGCCCCACAGCAGAAGGGGAGGAAACTACAATCTGGGCCTGCTCCAGATCTAGCCCTGGAGAGATGCCCAAGATGGGCACACACTCTACCTTCTCCTTGCCTCTCCCTCTCTCTGTGTCCCTGCTCACTCATGCTAGGACTTCCTTGTTTCCTCTACGCTGAGAGGCAATTACCATAGAAACTCATTGTATCTACAGGGCCTGCCTGAATCTATAGCTTCCCCCAATCCCTCCTCTCTCTACGACTCGCCTCACTGTTTAGGGTCTCCCAAACCCAGACCCAGGCCCCCGGGTTCTCTGGTACCTTCCTCATGACTAAACCGATTGAAAACTTATTCACTTTGGATCTAGGATGACCCAGGGATCCATCAGCTACCTCCCTCAGGACACTTGCATTGAAAAGCCTAGAACTGAGCTGAAATCTTGAGAGTGAATTGGTAGAGAAGGTTTGAAAGGTGCAGAGCTTCTGTTATTCTAGTACAGAGAAGCCTACATTCCAAAGTACAGTATATGGGGAGGGGATACTAAGTATGTCACCCAACCTAAGGGTTTTTGCTTCTTTGTATGTCCTCTTCTTTTGAATTTTCTCACCTGGAAAAGAGTTGGACCTAGAATAGGTGCTCAACTAATATTTTATTTTATTTTA